>JASEKS010000109.1:138781-289914 GCA_030770415.1 Pleoardoris graminearum | reverse complement strand
AAGATTAATAGTAATTTAAAAATTTAATTAAATAAATATTATTAAAAAAATAAAATTTAAGATAAAAAAAAAAAAGTATTAAAAAAAAAAAAAATTAAAAAAAAAAAATTAAAAAACCTAATATTATTAATAAAGCTAGAGGTAAAAAAGTAATTTTAGAATAAAAAAAAAAAAAAAAAAAAGATTTATTAGTACGCTTATAAAATATAAAAAAAAAAAAAAAAAAAAAAAAACTTAAGTATTATAAATTTTAAAAAGTTCTACTAGAGCGCGTAGGTTAGATAAATATATACTTTTATTCTTATTTAGTAAGTATTACTAATTAAGTAGTAAGTATTATAGGCGGCGTAAGTACTAATAATAATAAATATAGCTTTTTTTATTTTATAAAACTACTAAATAAGCTAGATATATACGTAACTTACTTTAGCGGGCCTTTATAGTATTATTATTTTAGTAAAAAGTTTAATAGGTACTATAAAAGCTTACGTAAAATTAGGTAAAAAAATATTACTTTAAATTATATAATAAGTTTATAATAACGTTATTAGTTTATAATATTAGTAGGCGGGGTAAAACGTAATAAAAATAAAATATAAAAGAATAAATAAGCCTTTTATACTCCTACTTAGAAGTGTCTTTGCCACTTTCTTTTAACTAACCTTTTCCCTAAAGCAAGTCTTATTATATTAGGTAATGCGATCGTAAACGTTAGAAGTTTAGAATACTATATAGCTAATATTAATTTTAATAATATTAACTTTAAGATACGTAAGAAGACATTCAAACCTCTAGTAGTAATAGGTTATTATTTAAAAGTTTTAGGTTCTGGAGCGGCGAAATTAACTTATATTTTAAAATCTTAAAGGTACTTAAGAGAGTCACGCTTTATATTCCAGACTTAGCGCTAACTTGTTGGGCGCCCTTATAGGGCATTAGGCCAGGGTAACTAGATAAAGTTTAGTACTACTAAATAATAGAGTTTTACTTAACGGCTTATCTCTATAAAATATAGTATACTAATACTAGTAAAAAAGTTATAGAGTTAAATATATATTAATATTATAAATTTTTTTTTTATTCTCTATTACTAAATCTTTATATAAAGTTATTAAAATTTAAAAAATAATTAGATTACTATAACTAGATTTACTATATTTAAATACTAAATTTAAATAAACTTTTTAGATACATAGAAAACTTACAAGTATAAAATTTTTTAATATTAAGTTAAGGGTAAAGAGACTATTAAAACAAGAGGCGCCCCCTAGCCCGAACGATGTCTGCTCTGCTGACAGACTCAGCGCTCCCCTAGCAACCTTCCTCAGGCTTTCCAAGATGCATTTCCTTTTGCCCATGACGCTGGCGGCAACCGCCCAGGCCCATTGTATGTCCAGATTCCATCGCTGGAGCATCGATTGACTCTTCATAGATCGTTTCTCAAAGATCGTCATTAATGGCATGCCCGAAGCGCAGGAATGGACCGCTGTCTGCCAGACCAAGAACTACCAAGATAATCAAGCGTAACCAGCGTCAGTAGCGCCGACACGCGCTGCTTTCAGAACAGACCTGAAATTACCACTGCAACTATCGCAGCAGGAGAAACGCTCGGTTTCGTTGCAAACGCGGAGGTCACCCACTTCGGGCCAGTGCAGTTCTACGTGGCCAAGGTGCCCAACAGTGCCAACACCAATACTTAGGAAGCTTCGGCAAATGTGTGGTTCAAACTTGGTGCTATCAGCGCCGGTTTAGGGTAATGGACCTTTGACTAGCGACGAGAAGAACATGGCCGGCGTACCGTACGTTTTCGCGTTCAAGCTCGCCGAGGCCTGTGTTACTGATAGGTTTCTCGCAGACAAAACTATCGGTTGAATTCAAGATACCGATGAACTTTCCGAGTGGTAAGTATCTCGTCCGCGTTGAGAGCATCCCACTGCACCAGGCACAGTCCATTGGTGGTGCACAGATCTACCTAGGTATCCTAGTTGCGCACAGGTAGAAGTCCCAAATGGCGGTTCAGGTACACCTGGGCCACTAGTGGCTTTTCTGGGCGCCTATAGTGCGAATAATCACGGTCTTCTTTGGTCGTACTACCCGATTGTGAAGAGCTACAAGGCGCCAGGGCCGGCCGTTTGGACTGGTTTAAGACACCGCGGGATTTCTGTGAACCGGAGCGTTCGCACTAGTAGTAAATCCATTGGGGTAAGCCGTTATTTTTATTGCCGCGTCCTGTAGTCCGCTGTGAATACGCATTCCTCCCGTGCTTCGGTTGGCGCCGAGGCTGAACCCATCCTTGTGCGACATCGTGAGTGCCCCTGGAATGTAAATGCGTGGTGACGAAAACGGCATGATCGTGATTAATAAAACGATTGTGCAAAGGTGTTCGAGAAGTTCTCGGACTCTGTTTAGCTGTATGTTTTCCGATCTTGTCTAGGGAGCATGTTGCGTCCACTAATTGCACTTGCGTGCATGATGCCACCGGCATTTCAAACAATTGTGAATGCCCATCTAAATCACCACGACGAAGAACTTCGAAGTTGCGGTGTCATACTGCGAGATCTTCCGGAGGATCTTGCAACTTCTTTCTGTTCGTCATACGCTGGAATAGAAGACGTCACGCATACATACACTTCTACTAGGACGCCAAGTGTCGCAATACCCAGCGACGCGCCCTGCACAGCTACACAGGCTGAAAACGTCCCGTGAGTCGCTGAGGTGCCCGTTCTGCACATCTGCTGATACTGAGGTAGAAGTGCAATAAGCCAACGCTCAAGTTCTGCCACGCAGACCCATACAATCGAAGCCACACCTCTTCTGATGCAAAATGCAGACGGCTCGACCCACACTTGGTATGCTTCGATTCTGAGCGCCGAAACTTCGACCGCCGCGGTATGCACGGTCCATATCATCAGACCGGTGGTTCTCTTTATCACAGAGACAGCTACCATGTGAGTCTACTCGCTTTGATCATTCTTGCTTTGCTAACAGTCTGCAGTACCTCAACAGTCCTTGTTCGTGGGAGGCAGAAGCGCATACCAGCAGCGTTCTGTCCCGAAGTGGGTGTACCGTGCTTGATGGCCGGTATGGACTCTGCGGTCATCTCTGAAGGCTGTCGAAAGTTTGTGAAGCCGGAAGTCGCGCACACAGCGACGATTCTTCAGGTTGATTGAACGGTCTGCCGGATCGATATGCGAAGCGGAGTGACCTTGCGCCGGCCTTATTCAATAACCGTTCTGTGATTCTGTAGGTACGGGTGTTGCTCAAAGCGCATCTACTCGAATCACTAAGGGAAAAGAGAGAGAGAGAAAGAGAACAGGAGTAGAAGCTTAACGCCAGCGGTGAACAACTGTGGGGCCGCCTCTCTGGATCCCTGCGCAGCACCCCCAAGGTTGTTTGATTGGGTAAATAACCGACTCGGACATGTTCTAAAAATACATCGTCCCTGCTTACCCTCCACTCTCTCAAGCATGTATTCCTCTCTGAAGCCTTGAAGTGTTCCCTTGTCAATTTAGTGTTTGCTATAAGTGATCCGACAGAAGCAAGAATCGACCTTTTTTGAGCAATTTGGATCTGGTTAGCTACTGCTATTCACCTGATGAGACAGCTTCACCTATGACCTGGTTGTTTTCTCGGCCATGATGAGCTTAATGGATGTAGATGGTAGATTCGTTTCCGCTTCATCAATCTAACCTATTCAACACCCTTGCCCTTCAGCTTCGGTTCCTCCGGGTCGCGCCCAACCTTCGCCGTCTTCAAATCACCCGTCTCGCCCTTCAAGACATCCTTAAACAGCTGCCCCAGCCTCCTTATCGCATCCTCCCCGATCTGATAGTGCACAACCAGCCTGCCGCCTCTTACAACCAAACCATACTGCTCGCCCAGTTCAATGAAGCGGTCGACTTCAATCCCGCTAGCCTCAAGATCCAGCCACGTCATGTTTGTATCCACAGGATAGCTCGTCTTTCCGCCCAAATCTGTCCACAGCTTCTCAATCTTCTTCGCATTCTCATGCGACTGCTTCAGCTTGCCGCCCAAAAACGTCTCCTCTACAGCGACACGAGCTGGTGCTGCAACTACGCCCGCTTGACGCAGGCCGCCGCCGATAGACTTCCTGATCCATCTTGAGCGCTTTATGAAGGGTTTTGAGCCGACGATAATGCTGCCGATAGGCGCACCGAGACCTTTGCTGAAGCAGAGACTCACGCTGTCGAACTCAGCGCAGAAGTCCTTCAGCGTTCCCGCCCCCGCAGCGACCGCCTCCCACAGCCTTGCACCATCCAGATGCATTATTATGTCATTCTCTCTCGCAAACGCGGATATCTTGCGGACCTCCTCCAGCGGCATGATCGTCCCGTTCAACGTGTTTTCGAGCGATATAACGCGTGTGGGACACATGTGCACATTATCCGACACCACCGCATATTCCTTCACTTCCTCTAGCGTAATATACTTCTTATTCTTCGCATCAATCGGCTGCACCATCGCCTGGCTCAAGCTCGCCACACCGCCCGCCTCGTGCTGTATGATGTGCGCTCTCCGATCGCAGAGGATGGCTTGTGGTGGGGCAGTGAGGTGCGAGCGAAGTGCGACTTGGTTGCCCATTGTGCCCGATAGAACGAGGAGAGCGTCTTCTTTGCCTGTGAGGTCGGCGATGAAGCGTTCGAGGGAGAGGGTCGTCGGGTCTTCCATCGTGACGTCGTCGAGAAGGGAACATTGCGCGATTGCGTTGAGCATGGAGGCGGTAGGCGTCGTGTGCACGTCGGAGCGGAAATCGTAAGCTGCTGGGTTCTTTGCTGAACCCCAGGCGGTTTCGCCTTGTGTAGGACCGTTATGAGAGGATGGCTTAGTGCCATTTGCCATGTAGGCTGCGGACTCGGGCATGTTGGGGAGCCTCTGCGAAGTATGGAGCTTGCGACCGATGGTGGGGTGTATGTAGCTTTGCCGACCACCCAGGGACGTCAATAGGGTGCGTACTGGACGCAGGTGAGGGCAATCGGGCAGTAGGTGGGTGATGCCACGTACTGGAAAGCCTGCCGAATGATTGTAACCGCGAATAAAGCATGGGGGGCAACACTCGATTATCTAAATGTTGGTCGGAATTATTTACGGAGCGTGGGGATGACGAAGATGCCGAGGTTCGCTAGGCCCCGAGAGGAATGCACTAGCGGACTTCACTCGGACCCTTCACACCGAACACTCCAATCGTTCCCTTGATCAGGCCACCAGGACAATTAATGTTACAGCGAAATCCCGTCAGCGCGAATGTAGAATCCTTCCTTTGAATTTTCCCGGCGTGTTCTGGCGCGTTTTCACGACAATCAGGTACGGATTGCATCCTTTTTGTGTCCTCGAGAGCGATGTACCACCAGTCTCAATGCGTTTAGTGGGCTCAAGAACTGAGGTAGAAGTTGACCCCACACAGGGTTAGTTGCACGGAAATATGCGTCGCTAATTGACTAAGTGTGATCAGAGATCGGACCAGACGAGAAACCCTATCACCTACCGCCTGAAGGATGGAGAATCGCCCGACAATGATTGCCTATCCAGTGTGTTCGTCTCGAGAACGTGCGTCGCAGGTCGTTACCTGTGAGATCATGCTCGCTCCATGGGTTGCAATGGAGCTCTTTCTGGTATCCTTCCTCTCTGCCCGGGATCTTATTGCAGAGGATAACAAATGACACATCTTTGATAATACCTTTTTCACGGTCAATGGTTGCGAATTTCCAGCTATTCATTATGGACTTACTGATCGAAATGTTGCGAGCAATCGTGATTGTTCGCTGGCGGCGGGTCATACCCCGTTGGCAAGGTCATGCTACGAGGGACGGGACCCGGCATCGGCGTCCAATTGTACTGGGACTGGGACTGGTACGTTTCCGGTCCCGTGGTCATGTTTCGTTGCATATTGGGACGGTATTCCGGTTCTCTGTATGGTCCATGCGACATGTTTGCGGTATTCCAGGCTTCTGAATTGCCCACGTAGCCATGCTGGGGATCGTACGGTTGCTGTTGGGGAGTATAGCTGGAGTAGTTCAAGCCCAACCCGGTTGTCGGAGGTGGAGAGCTTCCAGCTGGCGCATGAAAAGCAGGCCTCGTGTTTTGCTGGGTATTGTATGCTGATTGCGTCGGCGCATAGTGATAACTCTGCATCGGAGGAGGAGACTGCTGTGGAGAAGAGTAGGTTATGTTGGTGGTAAATGCCGAAGGTGTTGGAGACTGTGGGTGTGCCTCGAAGTAGTTGGTGTTTTGGCCGAACTGTCGTTGAATGTTCTCCAACGCACCAGCAGATGGTTCATCGTTAGCCTGGGATTGACCGTGGTATCTGGTATCCTCCTGCTGGACGCCGCCTCGTTGAGGCCCCAGAGCTTGGACCGCCCCAATCTTACGCTTTGCCTTTTCCCAGTGCAACATGGTTGCGACACAGGTGCGCTATGAAGCAAGCTGAAGAGAACGCGGGGCGGAATCCGCATCAAGATGCTGCCAGGAGCAGGGTGGTGTTTGGGTCAAACCGGTCAAAGTGTAAGCGGAAAGCCCACATCACTTGCCTCACGAGGATTATATCTACGCCTATCGACCGGACTGCCCCAAACGAGGCAACGAGAGGCCGCCCACATCCGGTTATCTCGAGCGAATGCCTCACAAATGTTGGGATGCCTGAGGCCCAATCTCCATCCGCACTAAAAGCCACGGCATGTCGCCTGCCAACACGGCGATCCTAGATTGGTCGGTTAATTGCGCACAGAAGGGCACAGTGCGACGCGTTCGGTAACTCGAAGCCTGGCACAGTCCGGCACCTCGTCACAAGACACACTCCGCCATGTGTTCCCAAGAGCCTCAGCCTTGTGCATCGTGCCCTGAACGTCCAGCTCAGCCTTCCGCATGCGTCAGCTAAAAAACAATCAGCCGGAACATCGGACGACGCAGCAAACATCATGAACGTCCAAAATGGCACACAATTCCAGTTCACAGCCTTCTGCTTCTCTTCCAGGTTCAATCTCTACACCTCCTCCAAGTCCGCCTCCCTTCAACGCGTCGTCGCCAATTGCCCTTCAATCTCTCTCCGCGTCGCCAAAATTACCTTCGGCTACCGTCCCAATCGAGGACGAATTCAGTCGCCCAGATAAATTCTTGGGCTACAAGGCGTTCAGCGCATGGATGGCTTCTGAAGATGATTTCTTCATTATTCGCCGCTTCCAAAATCTCAATGCACGCACGCTACTATGGTTGCAAGACCGCATCGTCCAGATCGAAGACGAATTAGCTAAGATGGACGAATTCGTAGAGAAGTCTGATCCGAGCGACAAGCTTCGCAACTCCAGCCTCAGATGGGACGAAAAGTGGATGAAACCGCGACACGCGCTTATGAGAGAACTAAGCTCGCAGCTTCACTATTACAGTTCGCGATATCATTCTCTCCCTCTGGCAATGCCTGCTAATATGAATAGATCAATACATTGAAAGCTATTCCAAAGTTCGGGCTCGCCCCAGAGCTAAGAAACACCAAATCGGCAACCTCTCGAATTGGCAAAAACGCAAAGCTATCGACGTGGCTGAACACTACCATATCGAACATGAAGGCGACTTGATCTCAATCAATCACCGCACACGCCCTCCATTGGGTTCCTTGCTTGAATCCTTCCCAAAGCTGCATCATCTGCCATTCTTCACCGCTAAGCATGTCGAGGGCGTTCATCAAGCGTCTCCTACTACCTCGTATTCCTCGAATTCGCGGTTCGAGACCATAACCAACGTGGGAATAATCAGCGGGGGGCTGATCATGCTACTAGCGCCGTTGTGGTGGTTGGAATGTGTGAACGACAGCACCAAGAAGTTAGGAGTCATGACGGGGTTCATTTGTATCTTTGTGGGCCTGATGTCGACGGCAACGGTGAACCGGCCATTTGAGGTGGTAGCATCCACTGCGGCATACGCTGCCGTGTTGATGGTGTTCATGCAGGTCGATAAGAAGGGTGTGGGATCGTGAAAGCTACAGGTGACCGATTCCGTAAGAGAAGGAACATATTCGCAAGTTTTGAGAAATTTCACGAGTTGTAGGTTGGCTTGGTGGTCAGGAAGGCGATAACCTGTTTACAGCATAGCACAGACATGATTGCCGACCCAAGTCATAGTTTCAGGCGACGAATACCGCAAGCGAAGGCCTTTAGTCGTCCGTATTGAAACGTAAGCTAACCTTTTAGAAGTTTTAAGTAGGCTTAGGCGAGCCTACTCCAAAGCCTTCCGTCCATGGACGATGCGCCACGCTGCGTTCTTGT
Organism: Pleoardoris graminearum; assembly: GCA_030770415.1. Classification (NCBI taxonomy): domain Eukaryota; kingdom Fungi; phylum Ascomycota; class Dothideomycetes; order Pleosporales; family Didymosphaeriaceae; genus Pleoardoris; species Pleoardoris graminearum. The sequence goes on along the minus strand of JASEKS010000109.1, from coordinate 281,641 downwards.
CTACAGTCTCTTCCTCCACCACTACTCGCTTCGTCTCCAGTCTCGTCGACGGCTTAGCTCCCAAATTCTCTACCTTACTCTCCCCTCTCTTTCGGCTCGGCCCATCCCTCTTTGACAATCCACCGACAACACACTTCCCTCCCTCCCACGCAACATCTACAGCCTTCTTCCACACATTTGTCACGTCCTGGATCATCTCCTTAGTGTAGAATAACCGACAATCCGCATCCTCTCTCACAAACTGCGCTGCTAGTCCGTCCTTAATATGACCTTCCTGAATGACATCACGGAGGTTTACTCCTGCAGTCGCAGTATATCCGATGTACTCCCGATGATTGAGGAACGTCTCATGAATGAAGACATAATCGGGATCGGACATATTTTGGGTCTGCCACAGGTAGAACGCGTCTTGATATACCTCGGTGTAGAGGTCGTCCCAGGTGGACAACTGGCCGCCTTTAACCCCGCCGACGGCTTGCATGGGCTTGGTGGTGGGAAGGCCGCCAACCGCGATAGATTTCACTTTGCCTTGGTTCTTCATGAAGTCGCTGAAGAGGAAGCAGGTGGAGGCGCAGAAGCCGTCTGTAAGCATGATGATGTTCTCCGCCGCAAATGGCTGCGTGAAGCTCGTCCGATTTCCGTAGCCCGTAATCTCCGTCCCAAAAGCGACGGGGCCTTTCGTGGTCAGGAAAGGATCGTTGAGGTCCCAACTAATAAGCGAGCTGTAATTCGACTGCCCATACGTATGGTTCGCGAATTTCTCTGCCGAGCTGGCAAAATGCTTTCCGTTCCGGTCCAGATCATGCCGGTAGTCCCAGCTCCTCTCATATGCCCTAACCTCCTGTGTGGCGCCTTTGTTCGGATCGAATCCCTCGGGGACAATCTTCTGATTGATCCTCACGGCCGCGTCCTGGATCCTGTTGTTGCGGAAGCGTGTCAGGCCGACTTGCTCCATTTGCGGGAAAAGCTGTCGGAAAAGATCGTATCCTGAGAGGATATAGCCACCGTTATTGGCGCTCAGGTCCACAACGAGGCGCTTCTTGCCGTCGCGAACGGCGTCGGCAAGGAAGGTCTCTGCGACGGCTTGATATTCTACTACACTGCTCGGTGCAAACGACAGTACGCTCAACACCGCAACATCTTCCACGCCATCACCTTCAAGGTAATAACCAGCCAATATGCCATCTTTTGTCGCAATAACAGCCTTCGGGTACCCCGGATCGTCTTTCGGGATCTTAACCTGCTGTTGGAATGTGTAACCATCTCCGGAATACCGATTCATAAAAAAGTAGTTGTTCGATGCACCAGTGAAGTCGGGGTAACGAAGCAGGGCGACGTTGTCTACTGTGATTGAGGTCCCGTTATCGAAAGTGTAAGTCGTGTTCTCACCCGGGTAGATGTTGTTTACGCGCCCGCCCTGTGCGAAATACCCACCGTTGGAGATATGTGCGGCGACATATGCTTTGTTGTAGAACATGGCGTTGTAGCCTGCATCTGGATCCTGGGAAGCGGCGCGGAAGACGAGGTCCTCGATGAACTTCTGCGCATCGACCCCGTCGATTTTAGCGAGGCGCGATGCATTGTGCACGGAGTTGAGAATGTCGTCGCGGAAGTAGATCTCTGGCAGAGCGGATCCATCGCGGCTGATGGAGACCAGAGAGACTCTTCTACTCCAGTACCACGGGTTGACAATGAGGTCGGGGTAAAATACGAGATGGCCACTGTGTGCAGGTGCAAAGACCTTCTCAAACAGATCTACTTCGAAGTCGTACTCGTTTGCGTACTCTTTGTTTTTGACTTTGGTCTTTACCTTCTCTAGCTCGCCTCTGAGATCGTGCGGTGGATAAGGCCAGTCTGCTGGAGGATTCTTGAGGGAATCCAGAGCTATCGAGACGTCAGTATGCTAAAGGACGCGGCCGAAAAGGGGATTGGAATTCTTACTGGTTTCGAAGTCGAGATACAGATCCATGTTCTGTAGCATAAGGGACACATCATACGTACGGTCCCATCCCACGGAGATGTTCTTAATGCAGTCGACAGTAGGCTTGATAGGAATTGCGACAGGTACAGCTACACCAAGATCAGCAGAGTACAACACGAATAGACGAGAGACATACCAGATGGGTTAGCTTGTTTCGCTGCCTTCTCAAGGACTTCGATTTGACCGCAGACAGCGTCGGACGTCTGTTGAGCTCCAATGAGCGGAATACACAAGATTGCCCATAGAGCCGCTAATGCTGGAGTGTGTTGACGCATGATGAAGTGCAGTGCGGAGACAGCTGACACGCTCGGAGCAAAGTTGAGTCGACCGCCCCGGGGGGGTATTTATATTGATTGTGATATTAGCGAGCACCTGACATTCGGCCGCTGCTGGTCATTCCACTCCTTCTTTAAGCAGGTCATGGACCAACACTCCTTCTGAGGTGCCTGGTTACCTAGGTAGTTTTGGTATCCGAGGCTAAGTCGCTCGCTGTCCATCGACACGCCTCTTCGCGCGAGAGACGAGGCGGAACAATATTTCTTGCGGAACTGGAAGATGCGCCAGGGCTAATTTGCGAGAAGTCCGGATTGATATTATTGATCTTAAGGCGCGCTATCCCAGTCATGACGAAGGATCCAATTCGTTGTTGTGACTTGAGTCTAGCCAGAGAAGGGTTGGCTTGATTGCGTGGCGCCTATCCTTGTAGCGATCTTTGGGGCATAACGAGAACGAGAAATATATTATTGTCCGTTTAACAAAACAACAAAGGGTTAAATTCAGCGCACAACGACTGGTATTAGAAAGAAGTCAGCGTAGGGAAGAAAAAGGCGTGCAAATACCGGTGCGTTCCAATCACACGGATGGTAAGGAGGCCATAGGTGTCGTACTGTGGCACGGCATGTCTCTGGAGGCCTTACTGGGGTAATTCTTACTACATGAAAAATATTCGACCGAAGTGCAAGGAGCCGTTAATTCCACCCTGCCTTTAACATTTGTAAGCAGCTGACAGGAGTAAAATGACAATGTATCTGGAGAGCCATTAACCAATTACTACCTCAGGAACAACAGTCTGGGTGTCCCATCTGACAATGCATTGAATACGAATATGAAAGATATGATTGTGTCTCTGCCCACGGAAAATTCTTGCATAGTGAGCCAGAATTGCAGTGTACCTTGAGGATCCGTCCTTATCGCTGTTGTCAATCGGAAAATTCGACCTCGCTATCGATCAGCCTGTGGGTCTCGGTTCCCGAGCCCAACAACCAAGAAAGAAGACGTCGACTGCGCGAATGAGCATCTAGATAACGGGAAGGGTAATTCATTCTGAGCGCGCAAAAGCGCTCAACGACGTTCACGCGATCAGCTGATCACGCGTTTCCAAGCTTCCAAGCAGGGGTGATTCTAGCCGTATCGAATTAGCGTTCCATCCTCGTCAACAAATGTTTGGTTTTAATAACTGCGGGAAAATCATCGTGACGACAAACTCGCCTCTTGTTTCCGCTGGAAAATGGTGGGCTCCATCCTAGAAGCTGATATAAATCAGTCGCGCACCATTGAACGTTCTTGGTACTTGGCCGTCATCTTCAGGTCGTCTAGGTATATGATCGGGTATTAACGTAGCTTGATAGCGGAGATAGACCAAAGATGCACTTCCATATTGGTATCAACTCGTTTTATTGGAAGACTTGGTGCGTGATGAGATAAAGCCGTTCTAAACCGTACCCGCATTATGAAGCCGTGAATAATAAACTCCTGAAGGTCCAGCTTATATTGGCTGGTCAACTTTTATTTTTGGGCTCGTTTCTTGCTCGTCTAGCCACAGCTAGCTTCTTCCGGCTCGCCAGCTGTTGCCAATGCCGGACATGTGCGAACGTAGCGCGCCACTGCATTGAGCCTGCCTGAACCCACCGCATTCGCGAAACACATGGAACTCTTACCAAGGAAAAGAAAGAAAGGAAGGAAGGAAAGAAGGAAAATGGTCCTGCCTTTGGTGCGATCAAAGAACTCCTCATAGGGGTCTATGACGCCAGCCGGACCTCCCGGACGCATCCACGCTGTATCGCCTTCTTCTGCCCGCCACTTTAGTATTTCAGCCTTTTCCTTCTCTAACAGGGTTCTTCTCTCAGGCCCGAATTGTATCGCCATGTCGATGAAATCCAAAGGCTCTTATAAAAACCCCTCAAACCTCATCAGGCGATAAATCAGTGCCTGCCGATAGTTGAACTTAGCCGTCAACCCGTCCGATAGCTTCCACGTCCCGCCATGCACCATGACATGTTCTTCGCAGACAGCTTTCCCCAATTGCAGCCCGGCCGTTGCCCACTCGCCATTGTGCAGCACAGTGGGGTCCTCGGGAGCATTACCAGCTCTCATCTCCAGGATATGGCACTGTGTCTTGTTGAGACCGATCATGAATACCGTCTGCATGTATAGCTCCCTCCGGGCTAGAGTATTGCAACCTCCTGCGTCGTACGCCGGCCCTCAGATATTAAATACTATTTTACTATCTCTCTAATATTATTATCCTTAAATTAGTAAAAAAAATAGTTAAATTAATATAATAAAATATTATTAAGAGTAAAAATATTATATTATTATAAATAGAGAATTTAGTTTTTTATTTTATAGTAAATAGTTATTATACGTAGGCTATTAATTTAAATTATACTTATTATATAAGTATTTTAATTAAGGAGGTTATATAGATAATTAAGCTTTTTAATAATAAAATACTAAAAATAGTCTTTAATATTATAGATTATTATAAAAAAAAAAGTTAGTATTAGTATTAGTATAAATATAAGAGTAAATATAAAAAAAAAAAAATAGTCTCTAAATAGACGTAAATTTAATATATATATTATTATTTACTATAGTAGATTTTATAAAGTAGTAAAAAAAAAAATTAGAATTTTTATTTTTAACTATTTTAAGTATATAGTATTATTTTATAATATATTGGAAGGAATTACGTAGTTTTGCTATTATTAAAGCTTCGGGCTAGTAATTGTTGCGCTTCCGGTTTCCTGTAGTTTTCTTCCCGACCTGTATGCGCTGCGCTTTGCCTAGTGCTTAGCCCTGTTCCCGTTCTGCCGCCGAGGACCTGTTGGCCCGGAAGTACTCGATACCTTTATCCTTTTTTCCGTACCGGTTCGCGGAGGAAGGCCTCGGCCTGGGTTGGCTTCTAAGTACGCAACGTAATCTCCTTAGTTACGGTGTCGGCAAAGTCTTTGTCTATATTCGCTTTTTGATACGGAGCTGTTGTGTCGCTTTATTAATATTACGTATAATTATATATAAAGTTAATACTTATTATTTAATTAATTTACTATTAATTTATTTTTTTACTATTACTATTATTCTTATATTACTTATTTATATTTAAGAGATTTTAGATCTATATAGTATTAGTATACTTATTAACCCTCTCCTTTATAGCCTATTTTTTTTTAGAAAGAGCTTATTTCTATTTTTTTTAGCTCTAGTAGCTATACTTTTTAATAATTATTTAAAGAGAAAAAAATTAATTTTAGATATACTAGTAATTATTTTTATAAAAGAAATCTCCTATTTATATAAATAGATAATTTTAATAAAAATAAGTAAACTTATAGGTCTACTTCTCGAAGATTTTAAAATATAGTTTTAAAAGTTTAAGTTTTTATTATTTTTTAATAGCTTTTAGTTTAGCCATTATACTTTTATTAATAATTTTACTTTCTTTATTTATATATTTATTATTATTAATAATATTAGTAATCTGTATATACTTATAGTAGCTAAAAGAATTATTTATAATATTATTAATAATAAAAATTATTATAATTTCTATTTTAGTAGGTTTAGTATTAAATATAACTATTAGTTTTTATAAAATTATAGTTAAGATATCGGTAAAAAAAAAATAATATTAAATAAAGCGTTTTTATAGATTACTATTCTTAGTTATAGTATTATAGTTAGTATTTACCTCTACTACTACCTAATATTACTATTTTCTACTTTTATTAAATATTTATCTTCGCTCTAGTAATAGGCCGTATTTTATATTCTTATTTAGTGCGCTATTTTATTATAATTAATATATTATTATTTATACTGGTTATCGTATAATCTATTCAGGTCGGTAACGACGATAAAGGAGAACCTTGTCCACATAGTCGCCAATCCCAACGTGCTCGAAACCACGAAGATAATCCCTCGGGGGCTGCAGCAGCTTCTCCTGCGTCTCGGTGATTAAGTACGTCTCGAACGATGCCTTCCGGCCAGGCGAGACTCCATGGTCACCTAGTGATAATGGACAGGGCTGGATATTCAGGTCTGCGTTTTGATTGAACCCAGGCACTTCTTCCTCTTTATCGAGGTCATTTAGCATCTCGCAAAGACGACCAAAATCTCTTCCTAGGAGTATCAAGCTGTACTTCTTCCCTGCGCCTTTCCTAGGCGCTGGCACAGGCTTTGTTTTGCCTTTCCACGTTCCGTACTTCATGCCCATGGCCAAAGAGAGTGCATATACCTGGAAATTGTCGACACGCCTGCGATTCCATGCGACAGCAGGAATTTGATATGCGATCATTGCCTGATGTACGGGCGGGTCTTCGTGATACACGTGAATGAAGTGTCACTTCTTGATCATCACATCGTACGCTTCACGGTGCACTTGTTTGCTGGCGAGGAGTATTGCCGTTTCGATATGGTGGCGCGCCGTTGCAGGCCGGTTGTGACGTGGTTCAAGGCCGACATGGCGCGCAAGTCTCCTCGAACAGGCTCAACAGCGCACAGGATGTTCTCATAGATTTGGTCCCTGATTCGCCGCGGGGGGTTTAAGGACCAGAAAGGCTTGGAGATATCGGTGCGAGTAGCCTCGGGCTCGGAGGCCTCCCCACGGAAAGGCAGCGGGTCGGTGAACATTGTCAAGATCGTCTGTATGGGAAGGTCTCGATTGCAGCTTCACAGAAGTGCGTAGCGGGCAACAAAATGGAGCCGGCAGCTTGACGGTGTTTCAAAGCGCAATTGACTTTACAGTGGGCTTTGCAGGTATAGTATAAGTCATGAGCACCGCAGGCTACAACCTCAACACGATATCTCGTCAAATCCATCAACTTCCACTGGCACGGTTGCCTCGCGCACGTGTTATTATTACCGTCTAGAGAGGATATATCAAGAGATGGTACCGTTTGTGCATGTAAGACGTAGTCATTGTCAGAGGGTAGCCAGAGGTAAAGCTAGTCTACCCCGCACCGTTGCTTCTAGCTTCACGCTACTGCCCATGCCATACCCGACGAAGTTAGACGCAACTCGTTCTACGTGTCTGTCGTATACAAATGCTATTTTAAAAAGTTGTCCTCGCATTATTAAAACCATCCTCTATGAAAGTCGACAACCAGATAATCAAACCCCAGCTCTACCGGTACATCTTCATCTCCTGTGGTGTCCACCAGTATGTCCGCGGCTACCGCCGTGGCTGCGACTAGAGCCGCCTCCCCTGTATCCACCTCCACCGTGATCTCCCTGTAGGCTTTAATACGCGCGCGCGCAAGGCAGTAACGTTATAAAGGTAATCTAATTTAATAAAATTAGTATTAAGGCTATCGCCTTTATAAGAAGGAACTATAGTATTAATTAATAATTAACGTACTTTACGAGCTTTATAAAGCCGCGGTATAACGTAATAATAAGAACTTAATAAATACTAAATAGCTTAATATATAACAAGACTATATATAAATAGTATAAATTTTAAACTCTTAAAAGTTATACTCTTTTTTTTAGTAAGGGTAAGATACCTTACTAAATATAGCGACGTTTTACTTATACTTTAATTATATATCTATAAATTAATAACTACTTATAATTATTTTTAAGATTATTAGTAATTACTATTTATAATTATATATAATACGGTTAGTCTAGGAAGTTACTAAATATATAAATTTTAAAACTAAAAAGAGTTATTAGACTGTTACTTAGAGCCTATATAACTAAATATTTAATTTTTAAGTAAGTTTAGTTATTTGTCCTACACTTTATACTATATTATATTTATATACTAATCGAACAAATAGTGTGGCTGTAGTGGCTCGGGGCGACTAAAAGGGGTTTTAAAAAAGGAGGAGTATGTGTATACCTTTATACAATTTATACTATATTATTAACTTTTATTTTTTAAAATTATATTTTACTATATTATAATCTCTATAAGTCTTTTTTATTTTTAAAATATCTATTACTATACTAATTTTAAATAGATTACTAATTTACTATTTATTATATTAACTATTTTTAGTAGTAGTAATACTCTAATCTAGTATAAAGTCTAAAATTAACTAAAACTATCTACTTATATATAGCTTATTAATAAGTCCTACGCTAATCTACGCGTATATAACTTTTTAGTAAAAAATAGTTTTTTTAAGTATATTATTTTTAGTTACTTTAAAGCCCTCCTTAATACATTATTTTATATAAATAAATTTTAGGCTAATAGAATAAAGGCTTTATAAAAGTAGGTAATTAATAAAAAAGAATTAGAAGACCTAATATTATTAATAAAACTAAAAGTAATAGAGCAACTCTAAACTTAGGCTAATAAAATAAAATAAATTTATTAGTATGCTTATAAGATCTAAAATAAAAAAAAATAACTAAGTATTATAAACTCTAGAAAGTTTCTTATCTTTATCTAGTAGGTATTACTAATTAGGTAGTAAATATTTATAGGCGGTGTAGGTACTAAGGATAATAAGTAATAGTTTCTTTTTTATTTTATAAGACTGCTAAGTAAGCCGAGTGTATATATAACTTACTTTAGTAGGCCTTTAGTATTATTATCTTAATAAAAAGTTTAATAGACAGTATAAAAACTTACGTAAAATTAAATAAAAAAATATTACTTTAAATTACGTAATAAGTCTACGATAATATTATTAGTTTATAATATTAGTAGACGGAGTAAAATGTAATAAAAATAAAATATAAAAGAATAAATAAGTCTTTTATACTTCTACTCGGGAGTGGGAACTATAGTATATATATAAAATAATATATAAAAGTATATAAATTTTTACTATAATTATATTTATTAACCTTTTATCTTTTATATTCTTAACACGATTTTAACTACTTTATTAATTATAATAATTTTAATTATTATACTAATACTTATAAAGCTATTTAAAGACTTTTTTTTTTCCTACTAGCGCTAAACCTAATTTAGAATTTATTTAAAACGTAGTAGTAGAGCTATAAGTATATATAATAAATACTATTATAGCTTAAATAAATTAATTTATACCTAATCTATTTTTATAAAAAAAAATTAGTATTTATAAATACTAGAGCTATTTAGGCTAATATACCTTTAGTATTATATAAAGAGAGATAAAGTATAGTGTTAGAGACACTAGTCTAAAAAAGGTATAAGCTAAAAAAAGTTATTCCCCCGGATACAGTTAAAAAATAAGTATATATAAAAATTAGTATAAAGGTATATATATACTCCTCCTTTTTTAAAACCTCTTTTAGTTACTCTAAGCTACTATAGCTACACTATTTGTTTAATTAATATATAAATATATATAAAAATTAGTAAAAAATATTTATATTTTAGTTAATATAAAATTTAAACTTATAGTCTTAGTATATAACTTAATACGTAATTTAATATATAGTTTAGCGTATAGCTTAGTGTATTAAAGTTTAGTATACTAGTAGTGTTAGGCTACTATTACCTCTACTTTTTTTTTTAGGCTAGGTAGTACTATAGTACTATAATACTATAATATCTTCTATTCTACTATATTATTATTATTATTATTAAAGTTATTATAAAATAAAATTCGGACTTTTAGTATAATAAATAGCGTTTACTTAGCTTTTTATTTTTTTTTAAAAAAAAATTAAGCCTTTAATTAAGACTACCTAACTGTTTAAGGAAAGTGCTTTATTTTTTAAGTAAACTAATAACTAGCTCTTTAATTTCTAATTTAATATATAGGTTATATTACTAAATAGTTATATTAAATTACTAGTCTATTACCTAATTAGGCCTAGTTCGCTACGCTAAGCCTATTTAGAAATAAATTTTTATTTTATCTAACTTTAGATAGTAATTTAATTTAAAATATTTTTAAATATAATGTATTTTATACTAGGGATTTCGGCTTCGTATAGTTTTATATTAATTTTTTAATAGTACTCTATACTTCTAAAAATTTTATTTTTTTTATAAAGTAGGCGTATTTAAAAAATACTTATAATAAGGAGAGGAATTAAATCTTTAATATATAAATAACAACAAAAATTTAAAGAATTTTATAAAGCTAATATATTTTTAGGCACTTACCCACTATATTACCCCACCTTACTTAGTTTAAATAAATAATATATTTAACTAAAAATCTTTATATCTAACTAATTCTATAATAATAATTAAATAGTATTTTTAAAAAAAATAACCTATATATAAAAAACTTTATAAAAAGACTATATAAGATTTTATTAAGTTAATAGATATAAAAAAGGCATATTAAAATTAATAAATAAAAAATAAATAAATTACTTTATTAAAATATATAATAGTGTTTCTTAGCGTGCAGTACACTATATAATTATTAGAAGAAAATTAATCCTCCACCGTGATACCTATTAAAGGTCGGGCAATATTCGCTCCATCCACCATGCAGACTAAACATGACAAGCTGAAACAAGATCTGAATCAGCAGAGCGATGCCCTGCAAAGCGATAATGCCCATGTTCTTCTCGACTTTGAACCGTGCGTTCTCAGCAATGTTGACTGCGCTGGCCATGACATACACGGATGCGTAAAGCTGGACAAGTGCGCCGATAGAAAACGCTATGCCCTAAGTTCCCAACCCAAAGGTCAGCCTTTTATACCGGGTTTTGGGATACCTGACCGGGTAGTTCAACCAGCAGCTAAAAGCGATGGAAGAAACCATAAAGAAGGCAAGTCCAAGGATAGCGAAGAATGGTATCAGGGCCGATTTCTGTATGCTCAGTGCGTATTTGACGAATTCGGTGGCGGAAGCTTTACTATAAGAAAGCGCGCAACCGGCAGGCTTCGAACCTGGGTCACCCTGTCCCCAGCATGCGCCAAAGTAGCTGAGGTGAAGCCATCTGTTATTGATTTTGATGGAGAATAAATAGATCTGCGGTGTGAGGGCAGCGGTGCTGATGCAGCCCGTGAATACGACAACTGAGGACCTTAGTAAATCTGACGCAGTTCGCGGATTGACGTACCTCTTACCGTTAAGAATCAGTACAGTTAGGGTTACGAAAGCAATGGAAATCCGTTTCCCTAGTTGGGCGCCCGGTGGACAACCTGGACATATTTTAGCAGGCATGGAAACTACGGCACTGCCACACTTACACGAGCACATGATGAGGAACGTGTAATTTCTTCCGGTCTTTCTAGATTATTGTAGGAGTCGGAAATGGAATATAGAGGGCTTTCAGGGTTGGAATGAAGTTGAGCTTCTTGCGTGGCGGTGAGTCAGTGTAGATTGGGCAACGCGGTCGCAATAAGCAGATTCTAGCTGGCTTGATAGCTGACAGACAGCGTAGTGGAGGTTATTAGTGCGGGAGTTGCACAATGTGGAAATATAATGAATAAGCTTCTTGTCGATCGAAGCTTTGTATACTTGCAGTGGGCATGTCACTGTCTGGAGGCAGTGAATTCCAGCTCGTCAACTTCGCTATGAATTCAGAGATGTTATAGGAGTGTGACAATAACATAATTTTGATGGAATCTCCGTGCAGTAACGCCAGAAAGAAGGGAAGCAGTTCACAGGGTTTGTGGGCTCCATGGACGCATATGCCATCTACGCCATCGCCGTTGCTGATGAACAGAGTGGTGCACATCTCTTGCCTTCGTCTTGTATGCGTGTGACCATATTGAATGCTTCAAGTTGTTATTCTTTCTCTTGTGAATGTACGGCCCAATGCTCACAACCTCAGCCCCGCTTCTTTATGGCATCTCTCTCTCTTACTAGCACCTCTCCGCCAGTTCCAATCTCAGATACCCTTCGCTTCCCTCCACGAGAACGACGCCAGAATTGCGACTAGAAACACCGTTGCCTAGATGAAACAAACTGGGAGTCACGGCGTACCTAGAAGTAGGAGACCTTCTAGATAGTGTTCGCCTAATTCTTTATAGCTATAACTTATTAGTACTAGCTACGGCTGTATTCTTACTACTATTTACTTTAGGCTATATACTATATTATTTATATATATCTTCTTTACAGTGCGTAGTAAGTAGTATTATTAGTAAAAGATTTATATTTATAGTAGATAGTTTAATAATAAAAAATAGTTATAAAATCTATTTTATAAATAGTATATATAGCTAATATATAACTTAGTACTAAACTTTAATAATAATAGTTAAGAAAAAAAGATATAAGAACTATAGGCGATTATACGCTTAATAACAAAAGGCCTACTTTAGGCCGCCGCTAAGGCACGGACGTAACTGGGAGTCTCATGATTCTCGGGCAAGAACCACTTAGGGCCCGAAAAACAATCAGCACTATGGGTAGTTGCTGAAGAACCTCGGTGCTGAGGTCCACCTGAACCAGCTTTGGCAGGTTAATGAGCTATGGGCTATCTTCTAGTGGGGTAAAACCTCTAATATTATCGATGCCATGATGCTTGCTCATCCGCTTGCGAGTTTGACATATGCCGAGGCGACAAAGGGTCCAAGAACCGAAGGCAGTACGTCTGGTAGTTAACCATGTTCTTTCATGTATATTCTCAACTCAATATAATGGAGGAAAACATGGGAAAGCTTGAATGGGGATAGACTGAGTACACTAAACACTATTAAACTATATAGGTGTAATTAATTATTCGTCTCAAATATCCCCGGTGAGTTATTTGACCTTAAACCTATTTACAGAGATGTTCTGTCTTTGTTTATAAGCGGCCCTATAAGGTAAAGGTTCTTAGGTTCTCCTTTATTGTTGTTACCGACCTGAACAGATTATGCGATATTTAGTATAAATAATAAAATATTAATTATATTAAAAGGCGCGTAGAATAAATACGTAAAAAATACTAAATAAAGTAATAAAGTAATAGTAGAGTCTTTAAAATTTATACTATAAATAGTAATTTTAATACTATAATAAAGGGTAATTTTTTTGTAAAAAAGGGCTCTTTAAAGGGTATTAAAAGTTAAATATAAATATATACATTGTTTATTATTATTTTTACTAATATCTATACTAAACCTATAATAGAGACTAAGATTTCTATTATTTATAATATTACTAATAAATTATATTACTATAATATAATAAGTAATATATATAACTATATTACTATAATACCTAAATATATAAATTAGGTTAAAAAACAAAGTAATATTACTAGCTAAAATAAAGAGGTTAAAAATTTTAAATTTATATAAAAGCTTAAACTGCTAAATCTCTATTTTAAAGTATTAATAAAGTAAACTAATATATTTATTTTTCTCTTTAAATAGCTGTTTTGAATACTAATAAATAATAAAGATTACTACGCAGATAACTAATTTATTTAATAGTAATAAAAAATACTTATCCTTATTATATAAAAAATAAGTAAAAGTAAAGATCTTAACTCCTAGTAGTAAGCTATAAAAGAAAGAATTTTTAAGTATACTAATACTATATAGATCTAAAAGCTCTTAAACCTAAAATAAAAATAGTATAAGAATAATAATAGTAGTAAAAAAATAAATTAGTAAAATATAATTATTAACTTTATATATAATTATACGTAATATTAATAAAGCGATATAACAGCTCCGTATTAAAGAGCGCTATAAGGTAAAATTTGGTCTTTAATTTATCTGATTTGCCACCTTTCGTAATAGGGATATTCTTTCTTATCTCCTCCTGATTAATAGTGATATTCTCTCTGAAGAATTCTCCATTTCTAAATGCGTCTCGGATAGCGATCCCTTCGTCGTTTCCAGTCCCCGGATGCCCTCCCTTGGGGATTTAGATTGTAATATCGTCCTTTGTAAGGTTCTGGACTGACAACTCGGCATAGGATTCGTGCGATATCCCAGAGAGCCACACGCAACGCATTGTCTCTCCACTGATCTTCTCAGTTTGGAAAGCTTTTACGGTAATGGGATCGGAATTGTATGCAGCGTGCTCGAAGATATCGGTCAGCAGCTGGTAGTACGCATCGATATGGTCGAGGTTCTTGATGTGTTCAGTACTCTGGCCGTTCACCCCCATGGTTGCAGTTGGTGATTTGCGTATACAGAGCTCGAGATCGATAACCGAACGTTATAATGACAAATGACGAGTTGGATAATAAACTCTATAAAAAGGTAATTGTGCCAGGAAAGAATCGCGTCTATGAGGACTGATTGAAGGATCGAGTAGTGAAGGAGAGCAATGCTGAGGAGATTAAGAGACACGAATATAAGTACTAGGGGGAGAAACCATTGAAAATTAGCGGTTTAAATATGCATAGACACGGAATCTACCCATACTACTCGCATATTTGACTCGAAATGCTCGCATCTTTTGCATACGGAATGACAACGAGGATGGGTGGTACCGTTTCTATGACACTAGCTATCAACGTACAAAAGATTAGTCATGATTATACCACATGAACCCCCCGAGTCTGTCGAGTCGTTGATTTCCAAGTTTGTTGCGCCACTGCTCCCGCGGCGTGTGAACGACTTCAAGGAAAACACCCAACATGGACGCACTCGCCAAACATGAGGCACACCTCTTGTACGAGCGTGACAGCGGTCACATTTGTAGGGGGGTTTCGCGGGGTAGTCGCCCACGGGCCGTATGTTGACCCCTCCCCTCCAAGGTTCACGAGCCACATGGTGACTGTAGAGCGTTGGAGCATCGATGAGTCACTCGCCATCGAACGCTGGCCGTTGTTAAGCATCCCCAAAACTCACCATGCTGCTTCAAGTGCTTATTTTCGTGTGACTTAAATCGTTGCACCGTCCTGTTTCGTTTCCTTAGGACCACGTATGTTCTATATATATTTACCTCAACGCTTACTAATAATATATTTTATATTTTATATTTTATATTTTATATTTTATATTTTATATTTCATATTTTATATTTTATATTTTATATTTTATATTTTATATTGTATAACCTATTATTACTTTTTTATATTAAATATTATAATTAATTATTTTATATAGTTTAATATATATATAATTTTTTTTAGATTATTATTTATTATACTATCTAGTTTTTATATTAACGCTAGTTACTTAATAGTTTAATATTAATAGTACTTTTATTAGAGGTATATAAAAGTATATATAAAAAAAATACTTTAAAATAAATTAAGTACTAATAGGCTTAGTATAAAAGAATACTAAAACCGAAAAGTAAAAGTACGCCTAGACCTCGATCCAGGAGTATAAACGTAGTAAGGGAACTTTATTAAATACTAAACTATGTACGCAATAAAAGAATACTAAAAAAATACTAAATTATAATTTTTTATTTTCTACTCTAAATATTTAGGAGTAAGAACTCCTTTTATTAGTTATAATTTAAAAATATGTATAGAGATATTTAATATAATAAAATTAAGTAAATTATAATATAAATTTAGTTTAAGTTATTAAAAGTATAAATCTAATACTAATTTAATTTAATTTAAATAAAAATTAAATATTAAACTAATAAGTTTAGCTTAATACTAATTTAAATAAAATTTAAAAGAGTGTAATTTTAATACTAAGTTTTATTTAATTTATAATATTACTTCTATTATAATTTTCTATATTAACTATAAAAAATATTATTCTTTTAATTAATACTTATTTTAGCTTTTAATTATTAAATATAAGTATTAATATTAAGTAAAACTCTTTTTATATTTAAACTTTTAAATTAAGATTTAGACTTTTTATTACTATTTAAGTTACTATTAATAATAAGCTTATAGTACATAATTATTTATAATATATAAAATTTTTTTATATTATTTATTTCTATAATATAAATGTTTAGTAGCTAGAAAATATATTTAATTAAAAAAAAATTTTTTTTATATCTTTATATATAGTTCGCTTTATTAATAGTTATATATAAATAAGTATTTAAAAGTATTAATACTATTAAAAATTTAGTAATTATATAGATTAATATAATAAAAATTTTAAAAAGAATAACTATTATATATAATATTATTTATTATACTAATTAGTATTAGTTATAGAATAAAAACACTATTTATTTTAAAAATTAGTAATAAAAATTATAAGAATTTTTATAGTACTTAATATATATTTAAATTCATAATCTTTTTTAATACTAGTATTCTATACTTAGTAAAGAGACGTTAAGCGAAAATCTATTATTTAGTACCAAACTTTATCTAGCTACCTAGCCTGATAACCCACAAGGGCGCTCAACAAGTTTTGCACCTTCCTTGCAGCCTCCAGGGCCTTGCCAGCTGTGATGATTTGCTCTATTGACCAGTGCGGAATGCTAACACCTTGGTAGCGCGACTCTTTCTATTTTACCTACCCGCTCTTACGCTCGATCCTCATCATGTGTTGCTCCTATTTTCGACTTTCCGAAGCGCACTACACGACTTGATCACCTGGACGCGCGCCAAAAGCCCTTCGCAGAGCCTTACATCGATCCCAGCCCGTCCACTACGCTCCGCCCAACTCTCTCCCATTCAAAATAAACTGTCAAGTGCGTATCGACCTGAAACCTCTTGGTCCGCATATACTCCTCCGTCCCTCCCTCCTCAATCTGTTTCTCCATACACGTGTCGATATATCTTAACAGCGTCGTTATACTGGGATTTGGAATTGGCACCTGAATCCGTGCCGTAGTCGGGGTGACGGGGTCTCTGATACCTCCCAGAGTCGAGCGACCGCCGTGGCTGGAGCGCTTTGCGCAAAGGCATACTCGAACTAGAAGATTGGGGTGGACTCTTTCCTCGATGGTACGCCAATAGCCGTCCAGTTGGATGCCGTGGGGATATCTTGAAGTGAGATTGGTGACGATTTCGGAAGACATGGATTTGAATGTGGCAATGGCGTGAGGGAGGGTGCGTTCCTTCGAAGGAGGGCATTGGTGGGGGGTATCGGTCCGCGGGAGAGCAGGATCGCTCATCGTCAAGCCGGTCGGGGTTAGGGATACCTAAGTATTGCTTTGGTTTGGGATTAATATCTTAGGTAGCTGCGGGAGCTATCAAGGTCGACTTTACAGATTGAACCGGCCAAGGTCGTAATGTTGCAAGTTGGGTCCTGTTATAAAGACGTAGGCGGCGCTTGCCTTCGGGCCGGACTTTGCTTCCGGCAAAAGGCGCCTGGGTGCGCCGTCTTCCTTGCGCTCACTAATTGTAGCTGTCTCTTCTTTCCCTAGAGAAAGGTGTCTCTAATTATGTAGCCTTGCATGCTGCTACCCATAAAAGAAGATCCGAGCAGGGAAAGTTGGCACGTAGTTCCGGCTTTGGATAGCGAGATTGCTGTCATAGATAAGTAACAGAGGGGCAGCTCTAGCAGAATCTTCGCTGTATATTAACGCTACGAGCTGTGACCAACCTTCATACGCAGGCGACATACGCACTCGTCCGTTGGCCGAGATATGGACCCTGCAATGCGTGAAGATACCTGGCACTGTCCGCCTTGCCTAGGTAGCGGTAGTAAAAAGAAACGAAGAAAATCCACTGAGCTGGTATGGCGGAGATGCGGACTCTGTGGCTGGAATAAATGTGCCATGTGACTTCATCATACGTATAAATTACGTGTCACCGCACAACCCCTTCCCAAACGCTTTGTCGGGAGCTAGTCATCCTCTACGTATGACTAGTATTACCATCATTTCTTGCTTCAGGATCCTATCGTGCCTGCCACTATACCATTAGCGTGTTAGGATCTACACTAGTGTACGCTCTTTAACTTGTACCTACCTCATGCCCCGTATCCAGCGCATCAACCATCGCGGGGCCGCTGGTCAATTCTAGAAACCTTCCATGCATCGATAGCGGCTGGTCCGTCCCTAGGATAGAGTGACAATTTATAGGGGCAGTATCCCATACCCACATAAGGCATACAAATACACCGCGCTAGCACCAATTCGGCACTGGAATACCAAACCAAAAGAGGGAACGAAAACCATTGATATAGAAGATCGCTTAAGAGTAATGAAAATGAAAGCCGGCTTACGCACCACTGAATACCGTTAAGGTCCCATCTCTACCGAGCTACTTTACCCATCTTTTCGCAATCGTTCCTATAGATAATGGGTCCCGCCAAGTGCGCGAGGGTGAATGCCCAGGTGTGCTGCATTCACTCACCCAAGGCGCGGTACACCAGGGGACGGGGGATGACGCCAATCACCTTAAGTCAGAGACTTGGAAGGACACACGCAGTGGATCTTTAGCTGCATATCGTTAACACGTCTTCTCCTCTTCCCTTTTGTGCGTCTTTTCCACCACGTACTCCTTTGCGCTATCCGCTGTACGCCAAGGATAAGATTCTTGCAGGAATACATTATTATGCAGAATGAAGCCGGACTCAACACTTTCCATGTTCCCTATAGCCTAGCATCATCCCCCCAGGCACCGACCCATTCCCCATCTCTCATCCTCATATCCGCAGAGGACCCATTCTGCGCGCGTCAAGTCTAACGTAATTAACCCTTATTGCACGGTTCCCCATCTGACCCAGCTAGTAATTCCTATAACCCCTCTTCCGCCAACGCTGCCCAGGTAGTCGTCAGTTGTATAGCCTACATGTACCCACCCATTTCCGCTAGCCACACCCATCTTCGAACCCCGGACTCTCAAAACCACACTCGTTCGCATCACCCAACGCGACAACATACACCAATCCAGCCCGCTCACCCTCCACACCGCGTCCCATATCCCCATGCGGAAAACAAACACCAGCACCAGCACGCGTCTGCCTAACTGGAACTCCCACCCTACCCCGTTCGCCATGAACCCCTCCTCGACCCCCTTTCTTCCAAACAGAAAAGCCACGCGCACCTAAGCGTATCCCCGACTAAAGAGAGATAAGCCGATCCTAGGTTACCATACCCTAGACTACGAATACAAGAACGGCGGAGGTACCGCCGTTGGCGTCTGATTCGTCCTTCCGCCGAGCGTAGTGGCTGCGTAGGGAGAGCTCCGAGCCACGGGTACGACTACGCTGCCGCGGGAGGCATGATGTGCAAGTCCAAGTGGGGATGGGAAGGTTGGAGGGGGGAAGGTGGATCCTGGCGTTAGAGGCCAAGGGTGGTTCCTGGGTGCGGTATAAAGGACGAGAAAAATTAGAATGGATTGAGGGTATCATTCAGACTTTCGCTCTCCGCCTGAGAAGCTTCAGGCTTCATTCTTCTGCCGACCG
The DNA here is from genome assembly GCA_030770415.1 of Pleoardoris graminearum. NCBI lineage: Eukaryota > Fungi > Ascomycota > Dothideomycetes > Pleosporales > Didymosphaeriaceae > Pleoardoris > Pleoardoris graminearum. The sequence goes on along the minus strand of JASEKS010000109.1, from coordinate 262,280 downwards.
ATCTCTGTGGTTGGGGCTCCTCCCACGGAGATTGACTCTTGCGCCTCACGCACCTCCCGCAAAGCCTTTTGCGCGCTGTTCTTTGCCCAACGCGTCCGCCTGTCAGACGGTCCCCTTTCCGCTCGCGAAGACGCTTTCCGATCATGCCAGGTTGCTCCTCACGTTTCGCCCAACGGGGCCGGGGCTGACGACGCCCTTTGCGCTTCCATGTGTTCCATGCCTTCTGCCTCTGATGAGCCCCGAGCAGCGCCTGTATGCAACTTCGACGCTTTATCCAGTTGCACGACTTCGGTTCTTAACTCCCGGCACAGGCCTCACGCAACCTTTCTTCCTACATTCCCAACTCCTCTGCCCACCACGCTGACAACCACCTCGTCTTCTGCGTCTTCCGTGCCTTTACTCCTAAACCCCCAAGCGACGCCCGTGAACACCTTGACGTCTCGCCCCAACCGAACGACTTCCTCTGTGCCCAGGACATCCCGCCCAAGACACACCCTGCCCACATCCTCACTGCCCATCGCCATAAGCAGCAGCACCGTTTCCGCGGCCGTGGACTCGACGCAACCACCCGCACTGATCTTCTCCAGCAGCTGATACGCGCACTGCTTGCCCAGGTCTTCTGGCGTAACGCCTCCCTGCGGCGGGCTCGCCACATCCGCCGAGTACAAACAATTGGTCGAGCTCTCCGCCACAAGGCTGAGCCCAAAGCCCACGGCACCTTTTGTCTTTCCTCCGTTGGGGTCTGATTTCGAACCCGCAGATTGTACGAGCGGCGCTTTCGACACGTCCGAGAAAACGTACGTATCCGGCACGAACTTGTTCAGCACGCCCCTCGCCGTCTCAATCATCCTCGCATTGTTGCTGCCGGAGACGCCAACCGCGTACGCCACACCCCGGATCCGCTTGACGCGCCCCTTGTTCATGAGGTGCAGGGTTTTAGGCAGGCGGACCTGGTGCCCGAAGACGAGCTGGACTTCTCCGCCCGCGCTCTTCCCCTGAGCCGGGGCACAGCTTCTTTTCAGGATGCGCAGCTCGATGTTGCGCTCGATGCCGAACGACTTGTACAGCGGGAGGATGGCCGTGCGCACCGAGTCTACGCTGATGTCGCCGGCGGGCGTGGTGGAAGTAACGCAGCCCTCGCCATGAAGCACGACGTTGAGCTTGTCTTTGGCGAAGGGCGCGAGGAGTGCCAGCGGCATGAGCCACCACGAAGCGCCTCTTCGGCTGCACTCGCGGGGTATCTCGTGCCGGATTACGCCGCCCATTGCGCCCAGGCCTTCGGCGCTGCCGGTGATGAGCCCGGGGCGGTAGACGAGCGTTGTGCCGGTCATGCTGAATTGGATCTGCGCGCCATTCGTAACCGAGTCGAGGAGGCGTACAAAATTTGTTTCGTAGGGCGTGAGACCGGGGCGGGTGGAGGAGGGGCGGATCTTGGATATGCGAATCGGACGGCCGGTGAGGGTCGACAGGAGGAGACGCGTGGCGAGGTGGCGGTGGCCCTCGAATTGGAAGAGAGATTGCACTGTCTCGTCCGCCATGTTGTTCGGTGCGCGGTGGTGTAGTGACGATGGCAGGAGGTGCGGCGCAAAGTAAGGGTGGTGGAAAGTACGCGGTTAGAGGTGTGGGACCTGAACTTTTTCTGCCACGCTAGCGTCACCGCCCGCGCGTGAATCGTAATTCCTCAGAGAGCTTCAAATGTTGTGAGCCACGAATTCAGATTCTGTAACGCCACCCAATGTAGAAATACAGCAACACCCACCCTACTGCCTCTTCCCGCCTGAGCTCCCACTCGCGTTGCTCCCTTCGGCATCGCTGCCATCCTCCCTATGCGCCGCCTTCTCATCATAAGGCTCATCACCATCCCTGTACGGCCCATCACCATCCCCGCTCTCACTCAAAAGATCCTCATCGCTCTCTCCAGCAAACGCATCATAGAGCTCGCCACCCCTCCTTGCCCTCCTGCCTTTTCTGCCAGCCGCCCCGCCACTGAGCATCCTCGAATTCTCGTCATCGTCCGCTTCGTCCAAGACTTCGAATTCGTAGTTGTCACGGCTCGACTGGAGGCGCTTTCGCCGTGCAAGGAATAGATAGGCAGCTAGAGCGCCGCAAAACACGATAATCAGTCCAATGCTTCCATAGATCCAGATCTGGGTACGTTTGGACACACCAAACGTGGGGAAGATGCTTGGTAGGAAATTCTCAGGCGACGCCGTCGCAGTAGCCGAGGAGCCAGTCGTGGTCGTTGCATTGGTAGTAGGGGCCGGAGAAGTCACCGTGGCCTGCCCCACGTTAGTGGGCTTGCTAGAGGGCTTCACAGGACGAGTGGGCATGTCTGAGGGGTTGACGGAGCCGGTCTTGGTACCAGGAGTGGGAATAGCCACAGAGGTAGTGTGCGCCGGGTGGTCGACGATGACATCGTGGTCGTCGTCGTCGTGCCCGGTCGGCATGGGCAGCAGTTGTTGCTTGGACGCGTCGATGCATTCGCCCCAGAGACGCAGCCTCCAATCGGTAAAGGTGCCGACCTTGTCGTTCACTTTGGTGTCTTTGACAACCACTGTCCATTTGCCTATTCCCTTCTCGCCGAAATGAGCCACACTCATAAAGGTCCAGTCTCCATAACCTTGGGGTGCGTCGTCGTTCTTACGAGCAGTGGAGAGGTGGCTCGTCATGCCATCGGGACTGATGAGTTCTACACTAAGGTCACCACGTCGCTGATGCTCGACGTTCATGGTCAATGTAATGTGCTCCACGCGCTCAAAGTTGGCGTCTTTGAGCATCTGCTCCGTCACTTCGAAAACGCTAGCAAGGCCTTGTTCACCCTGTGGGATTGGCTTCTTGACATGCATCCAAGGCGACCAGAACCATGCTTGTGGCTTGACCAACTTCCACGTCTTGGCTGCTTCGACGATTGCCCACGCATCGAGCTTTCCATAACCGAACTGGTGGCTGTACGTGCGCCCGGTGCCCGGTGTCTGGGTCCAGTCACTGGCTTCGTCAAAGGGGACAGCTGTCATGACCGAGAGCCACTGCACGTCGCGCCAAGTCAGGTCGGGACGAGCTTGCAAGACGAGCGCGTATACGCCGACACCAATGGGTCCGGCAGCAGAAGTTCCTCCGTGCTGAGCCGTGCATTTGTTCGCACCAACATCGGTGGTATGGATGGCGTCGCCGCTCCCGCTAGAATAGGTGACTACAAGCTGCGCGGAGCACGCCTCGGAGTAGTATGGATGAGCGTTATTCTTATCAATAGCGCCGACGGTGATGCTGTAGATGCTGTTGGTGTAGCCGTCGAAGTTGCAGTTGTCGTCGTATGACGCTCCGTTGCCTGCCGCGAAGACATAAATGGAGCCTTTGCCGCCACGGCCTTGCTGGATTGCCGTAATCATGGCCTTTTCAATGAGGATGCCAGGGGCTTGCATGGTCTTGCCATCGTCGGGCGGACCCCAAGAGCAAGAATAGATGTCGTTCAGATCCATCTTGTAGTTGATGGCGAGCGCTTCATCCATGTCGGTAATCTCGCCTGACAATATGCGGACGCCGGATATCTTTGAGTCGTAGGCCAGGCCCACGCCGCAGGCATCGTTTCTTCCAGCAGCAATTTCACCAGCGCAACGCGTACCGTGGTGGTCGTCCGCAAGCTTGGGCACGGGAAGGTCTTCGTGATCGTTGAAGTCGTACGAACCCTCAGCGAAGAAATTGTCCTTCAAGTCCTTGCTGTCCATGTCGAGACCATCGTCGACGATGCAGGATGTGACGTTCTTGCCGGTTATGCCCTGCGTCCAGACGTCGGTGACATTGATGTCGTTTCCGGGCGTCACCACGTTGAAAATGTGCCACTGTTCCTCAAAAATTGGATCCTTGATCTGGAGCCTATTTGCAATCTCCCGCTGGGCTTTGACGGCATCAGTCTCCTTGCCCCTCGAATCTGGAGCGGGTATCTTGCTGCGCTTCCAGTGTCTCGGCTTGAGCTTCTGCTTCTGGGTGAAGCGCACGCTGTCCAGGATGTGGTACTCGGTGCCCACTTCGCGCTTCCGGCGCCGTCGCTTAAGCTCTTGTACCGCGTCGTTGACTAGGTCGTTTTCGTGCTTCGGTGCCTTGAACACGTGGTGGTCTGCCAGCGCAGGGAAGGGGCCGTCGTAGGTCAGCCCCAGGGAGGCAGCCAGCTCCGCCGGGGAAGTGGACGAGGTGATGTGGATGGCATAGTAATCGTGGCTGCTGTAGTTTCGCGCCGGAAGATGGGATGCCGACGCCAGCGTCGCCGCGGAAAGCAGGCCCAGGAATCCGGAGAGGCGCATGGCGACTGTGCGGCCTAGCGCATGCACTCGGTCGAACAAGGTATGTACGGTGGGCGCTGCCGGGTGGGAAGCGAAGACAGAACTCTTCGAGCGAGAAACGGTGTCCTCTCGACAAGATGCGTGTGTGGAGAGGGGAGGTCGAGGTGGCGAAGGAGTTGGTGAGGGAAGGCTTCGGGCATGTAAAGACTACCCGTGGACCAGCTGCATGGGGCTGCGCAGTCACCCGTGGTACGCTCGGAGAAGCAGGTCGGGCGGAGTGATGTAGTGCTAAATGTAGGGGAGGCGCCCGCCCGGCGTAGTCGTGCTGTGGTTGACAGATGAAAAGGGTCCCGTTGTTGAAGAGCGTCTACCTACGCCCGCAAGTTCCACGTGCCCAGTAGGCGCGCAGCCGAGAAGGGGAAAGCGCAAGCTAGCCCGTTATGGCAAGGTGCGATGGGCGGCCCAGCCACCACTTGCCCGCTTCCCGCCTCCAGCTTTCGCGCGGTGATGCGCTGGCCGCCGTAGATATCAGCCCCGGCGGGCGCGCTCCTCCTTTCGCCTGCATGTACATGCAAGTTTTTTTTTTCTGCGCATGCAATTGCGTTGTCGCTCCTTGCGTACGTACCCGCTGCGCGTTCCTGTCCAGCTGTACCCCGCCGCATCCATCCATCCATCCATCCATCCAACGTTATCTACCAGTAGGCGGTAGCTACAGTAGCTACAGACCCAGCTGAAACCCAATCGGATCGGAACCCAATGGCACTCCATCAATAGACTAACTCCGCCGCCGTCTCGCACAACGTCTGCCACCGTACCTTACGGCGGACTGCTCCTCCCCAGCCGCTCTCCCGCGTGGCAGCATGGAGGACCGCGCCAGCCACGGTACCGCCGTCAGTTCGCAGCAGTCGCTCCCGGATGGCTACTCGAAGAAGGGGGCCAGCTACCGACGGCCCACGGATGCGCAACCCGCGCAAGCACCTGCGCCATCGAGTACGGTGCCCAGCAACTCAGCACGGTCGGTAGCTGCTTCCTCGGGAGCCAATGGCGTGTCGCGCACATCGTCGCATCGTCGGAGACAGAGCCAGCATATACCGCCTCCCACCTCGCCCGCCGCACCAGACGTCCCGCGAGCGCCGCCTCCAGTATCGTACAAGGACCCCTACGCGCCCAAGAGCAACGCGAGGGTGCCCCATCGCTCTCACTCGGGTCGCTCCCGAGATCCGACCATATACATGAATGCGAGTCGCCAGCAGCCAAACATCACAATTCCTGCTGAACGCTTGCAGCAGCTGCGTTCCCCGCCGTATTCGCCGCCACAATCACTGTCGGGAGCAACCGAAGGTGTGGCGCGCAGACACTCGGGCCGGCGACCCTCGGTGCCGGACAGGTCTCCACTCCAGAAGCTAGAGGGAAAGCTAGATGACATAAGCAAGGAGGAGAGGAGGGCGAGAATCCTGGAGATGGAGCTGGCAGCCCAAGAAAAGGCGGAAGCAGAGTCGCGCGCTCGTCGCAAACGAGAAGCGGCGGAAAGAGAGGCGGCAGCAAAGGAGCAGCGCAGCGTGTCTGGGCCGGTAACGGACCCACAGCAAGCTCCGAGCCGCGCGGCGAGCACCAGACGACATGTCTCCATGCCAATTCAGAACCAACCCAAGTCGCCCCTGCCAGATGGTGTAAGCGAGTCTGAGGACGGATATGGCTACGACTTGAGTGAGCCATGGGATCCTTCAGGGGGCGGCGCACGGCACGGTCCGCACGGAGGGCCCTCTCAATCCAAGCCCCAAAGTGCTTTCTCTGGACCTCATAACCACGGACATACCCTCCACCATGTGGATAGATCCATCCACCTTCCGCCCAGCGTCAAGGTCGCGCGCGGATCAGGCAGTTTTCGTGGCCGATCAGGACCATTGGGACCACCCAAAATTGTCGAAACGCCTGGCAAACCTCTGGGGAGGCTAGATCGCAAACCCGTTCCTGTGCCTTCTGGTCTCGGACTGTATGGAGTGGAAGATGCTCCTCACGCATCGCGACACGCGGGTGCGAATGTTGCGCGCTACGATAGTAGAAGACTTTCCAAGGATTTACCTCCTACGCCAAAAGACACAGCCGAGAATGAGAGGAGTAGAGATAGCCGTGGTATCTCCCAAGCGCAGATGGAGATGCAACAGCAGCAGATCGATCACAAGAACGATATGAACCGAGGCGATCACCTTCGGCCTCGCGGTGCATCAGCAGCGCCTGTAGCAAATAGGCGAAGTGTGGCATTTACTGATTCGACTGCTGACGTACGTTCTGCACCAACGTCAGAGGCGCGAAACAAAGGGGATGTTTTCTCGCAAGAAGGCGATCCAGACCGACGATACCTGCCGCCCCCGATGCTAGATGAGTGGAAGAATGGCGTAGTTGGGACACTCGCGGAAGATGATCTAGATCTCGACGCTCCGCAGAGATCTAACAGTACGGGCGGAAATAAAGCCTGGTGGGAGGAGAGCACCGCGACCCGCCGCCGGCGCTCGGGGAGCTATGCAGAGCCTTCCTATGACGGCTATGTGGACCCTCCCACCGCCCAGACTACTTTCAACCCGCCTTTATATCTCAAGTGTGGACCGCTCCTTCGCTACACGGGACTCCGTCGAGACAAGAGCAAGACTGGAAGGGATCGCGAGATATGGCGTGGAAGTGTTATGATTGTAACCACTGACAAGCAGTCCTCGTACCAAAAGCCGCCCACACTATGCCTGTTCAAACAGCCGATGGACTTGTTACCGCACCCGCCCGATGATGTGGATCCGGATAACCTGAATCCTGCCTATATTGACCCACTCGAAGGGCAAATCAAGGTCTCGCGCACAGGAAAGACACTTTACGCTAAAGCCATCGATGAGATTCCCGAGGACCAAGATCTTTCTCGTGTAGAGGATGATACGGGTCTGTTTTCGGAACTGCCAAGTTCGTTGGGGCTTCACAGTGTTGGTCCCCAGAAATCCTCCCGCATTAAGAAGAGGGACGGAGAGAAACTGGGCAAGGTCAAGGAGATTTCCGCAGTCAGGCTTCATGCCGAAAGAGGTGTCACATTCTGGCGTTTCAATCTCGAAGTCGAACTTGGACCGAGCCAAGCACGTATCGCGTACAGGATAAATCGTGGACCTGCCATTGGCTTCTGGGTCCCTGCCAAGGGTGAAACGATGAACATTATGTTCCATAGCTGCAATGGATTCTCGCTCAGTGTAGACTCGAAAGAATTTTGCGGTCCGGATCCGATGTGGCGAGACGTGTTGAACAACCATCAGACCCGGCCTTTCCATGTCATGATCGGCGGCGGGGATCAAATCTACAACGATGCTGTGATGCGGGACACGACGTTGTTCAAGCAATGGACGGAGAGTAACAATCCCTGGCATAAGCATCGGACACCTTTCTCGGAAGAGCTGCAGAATGAGCTGGAACAATTCTACCTGGATCGATACTCGATGTGGTTCTCGCAAGGGCTCTTCGGAATGGCCAACTCGCAGATTCCCATGATCAATATCTGGGATGACCATGACATTATAGATGTAAGTGCACTTGATTCCCTTGATTTTGCGATACTAATCGAACCAGGGATATGGATCGTATCCGCATCACTTCATGGAGACGCCTGTCTTCGCGGGGCTTGGGGCTGTGGCTTTCAAGTACTATATGCTCTTCCAGCATCAGTCTGTCCCAGCCGAAACACAAGCTACTGAGCCTTCGTGGGTCTTGGGCGCTCATCCCGGGCCTTACATCAAGGAGCAATCTCGGAGCGTCTTTATGCAGCTTGGCAGAGAGGTAGCATTCCTCGGACTGGATTGCCGTACGGAACGCCAGCGTGACGAGATTCTGACGGAGGATTCATACGACAACATCTTCGATCGTCTGGAGGAAGAGATCGTCCAGGGTGAAACAAAACACCTACTCGTTCTGCTTGGTGTTCCCATTGCGTACCCACGACTAAACTTTCTCGAAAATGTCTTGACCAGTAGGCTCATGGACCCCGTCAAAGCACTGGGTCGCATGGGTCTCCTTGGTAATCTTGTCAACAAGTTTGACGGAGGCGTGGAGATTCTGGACGACCTTGACGATCACTGGACCGCAAAACACCACAAAGACGAGCGCAACTGGCTCATTCACGAGCTGCAGCATATCGCCCGCACGAAGTCCGTTCGGGTCACGATTCTAGGTGGCGATGTTCACTTGGCTGCTGTTGGTCAGTTCTATTCCAACACGAAGTTGAACGTACCGAAAGACAAGGATCATCGATACATGCCGAACGTCATATCATCCGCCATTGCCAATACACCACCCCCGGAGATCATGGCCGATATACTCAACAAACGCAACAAGGTGCATCATCTTGATGCAGACACCGATGAAGACATGATTCCTCTCTTCACTCACGACGTTGACGGGAAGAAGAGAAACAACAATCATCTGCTCCAGCGTCGAAACTGGTGTAGTCTGCGAGCATACAGACCAGGAACTACACCTCCAGATACGCCGCCTGCGTCACCGTCTGCAGACGGGCCAAGGCTCACGAGGACTATGTCTGATTATACACCCGGGAACTTGGTACGGCGCATGAGCGGAACCGGCAGACGAAGGGAGCGGGGTCCTCCAATTTCCTACTACAATAACCCGGCGAACACTGCTGCGCATGATCGGCAGACTGCAAATGAACCCCAATCGTCGTTCTCGCCTGAACGATCCGAGCGCCCTCGCTCTCGGCGAAATTCGCTCACGTCGCTTTTCAAACGGAGGGCCTCAGTCGACAGTGTTAACCATCCTGGTTCATCGCACAGCGTGCCAGCGCAACGCCGGTCGCTTGGCGGTGCCTCACTTGAGGGGCAACCGAACTTCTACCGTCGCCCCAGTGTGCTGGCTAAGAAGGGCATGAGGCGCGAGGGAGAACCCATCAATTTGGAAGGCGGCCTCGACATATGCCTCAATCTGGAAGTCTCGCAGCACGACCCTGCGGGTATCACGACTCCTTACCGTTTGATTGTGCCCGCCTTGGATTACACCGCTCCTGAGGCTGGTGAGGAAAACAAGGAGCGACGCAAATCTCGAATCAGTGGTGTGTTCGACGTCTTCGGCGGTAAACGTCGCCGGCGCACAGTCGGCGATGATGGTTACTCGCATACGGAGGGGTCCGAGGACGAGAGTGGCGGTGAAGAGGAAATGGACGAGGAGGAGCGCGCACGCCAAAGGTACAAAGTGGGCCCAAGGGTCCTCATACCCGGCTTCACAGCCCGCAAGCGCGCATCCTCCCAGTCCCAGCCTCCTCCTGACCATGCTGACCCTCATACTCCCACAGATACAGGCGCCGCATCCGCCCGCGCCGCACCCAGCGGCCCCCAGAACCGCCGGCAAAGCGTGGATATCGGACCCCCGCGTCAGCTGCCTGCCGCCCAGCCCTCTTCTGCCTGGGAGTCTGTTGCCGCACAGCGCCAGCGAAACGTCAGCGCCCCCGTGCCTTCCTACAATGCGGTGCAAACGCAGACAGCGGCTCTGCCGTCGCGCTCGCACTCCTCCCGCCAGCCAACCCACAACGCATCCCACTCATCACAATTACCGCCCCGACACTCCCTAGAACAGTCCCACGCGCAGACTTACCAGCCGGAACCAAAGGTGTACAGACGGAGTATGGGCGGCGTCCTGAACCAACACGGTGACGAGAAGTTTGAGCACGAGGCGCACGTTTTGGCGCATACACCAAGCCAGAGGAAGCGTGATAGTTACCCGCCGCATCCGGCGATTGTGGGTGCGGGGCCCGAGAGCCCGTACTCGAGGAGGGATATGCAGCCGAGAGATGATACTGGTGATGGTTACTTTGCCCAAGGTCCGAGGAATGGAGCTGGGGCAGGCGTGGGTGCGAAGTATCCAGGCAGGGGCAAGTATGCGGATAGCGACGACGAGGATAGTATGGATGGGGATGCGAGGAGTTATCGCACGCGGGATGATGTGGAGAGTGTGGAGAGCTTTGTGCCTCCGAAGAAGAAGAAGTGGCAGATTTGGAAGTAGGATGGGGTGGGAGGGAGTTTGCATACGACTTATGACGTTACGTTGATATTTGGATGGCTGAAAAGGGGTTTGGAAAAAGTGAAAAAGGTTGGGAAAGGCATTGGTTTGGCACTGTTTTATACCTCTTCGCTACTGTGCGTTTTTAATATAGATGATTTCAGTGCTTTCAATCATGTGAAGAGAGGTAAAGTGTAGCGTCGAGACACTAGTCCAAAAAAGGTATAGGCTAAAAAAGTTGTTCCCCCGGATACAGTCAAAAAAATGAGCGTGTATAAGGATTGCAAAAAATGTTGCTTTCAATATAAACCTCGTCGACCTCGGGAACCCTAGCAGCAATTTGATTTTGGTGGCGGCTCCTGTACGTATCAACAGAACCGTGCTGATTATTGGTCACATGCTCATGGGAGGCCCCGGGGGCTCGACGCACGGTTCGCGTCGGAGGCGCGCCTTCCCCGCGCGCTTTCTCGCGTCCACGTCCCCACGCCACGTCGCGTTCCGTGGTACAAAGGCAAAGCATGCCGCAATTACCACGACAAGCGTCGAGATTGCTCCGCACCGTGCGCAATCGGCCGCATGCGAGTTGCGACGACCATGAAGAGGATGTACGGCCGACGGCAGGCGCGGCCCATCATGGCAAACCGCAAGTGACGGACGCGGATATTTACAAGGACCCAGTCTCTTCGGATGACGAACCTGCTGTCCCGCCAGCATCGACGCCGCCTATGAGCCAGGCTTCGAGTGCCTCCACGTCCACGCGCGATCAGCCTCGAGGAAAGGCCAAACGAGGGAAGCAGGGACGATTAATAAGGACGCCAACGCGAGGGGCGTACGAGAAAGGCAGAGCGCACAAGGGAAGGCTTGGGGAAGAGAATAAAGAGAATGCGCCAAGGCCGTTGATTTGGGGTGAAAAGAGAGGCGTGGAGGAAACGGTGTACTTTGGGATGGGAGATACGCCGAGAAAGAAACACAGGACTGCGAACGTGCACGCGGCGGCGTACGGTGCGGCAGGCAAGAAATCGTTGTTCGGGAAGCCGCAGCGTACGTGTAGCACGATCCCGGATGTTTGGTTACCTATGCTGACAGCATTGCAGCGCGTGCTCCGTTACCCATACCCAAACAGAAGCATGTCGCCCACGTGAGCCATCTCGACAAAGTCTTGAGCGGCATCATCGACGAGGTCGATCCCTACTGCGAACTCACCGACGACGAGCCCTCCCCGCCCGCAACAAATCCTCAACCAAGCATCGCAAGTCCTCCCGCCGACTACGCCGCGACCTCCTCTCTTCCCATGGCCAACGACTCGCAACAAACCGCCCCCAGCTCACCGCTGACCTCACTCCCCGACGACGATACCCTCCTCGCTCTCGGGGAACTCACCCCGCCCCCCTCAAAGCCCGACGAAGATACCCTATGCGCACTCTGTCAAGACACCGTCGACGAGAGCGAGCAGATCCGATTCTGGGCCACGCACCCCAGCCGCACCGTCCGCAACCAAATGCTCTTCTGCAAAGAGCACAAGCGGTCCAAAGCGCAAAAGGAATACGCGGCCCAAGGCTTTCCCACGGTAGACTGGGCGCGCCTCCCCAGTCGGATACGCGCCCTCCGCCCCGAGCTCGTCGCGCTCCTCCGCAACGAGACCGAAGTAGAGAGCGAGTACCGGATCACACACGCCGAGCGCCTGACTTCAGGCACGGCCGCGGCCCTGCCCTCGAAGCGCAAACGCAACGGCCGAAGCAGGAAGACGCAGGACGTGGAGAAAGAAGAAGAAGCACGCGATGACTTGGACGCGGGGTCGAGCACGGGGTACTACGGCCCGCGCGGGAAGCGCGTCATGATGGAGGTCATGACGGCGGACCTCTCTGGCGAAATCCGCGACGTCGCGGCGCGGGACCCGGTCGTCGGGCGCTCGGGCTTCGCCATGTTCGTGCAGGCGGTGCTGGTGCCGGAGCTCACCATCATGCTGGTCATGGAGGATAACGCGGTGGGCCGGGGGATGGCGCAGCAGTTGATACGGGAGAGTGCGGAGGTGGGGATGCTGGTGAATGAGGAGGTTGAGGATGAGGTCGTGTTCGATGCGGAAGATGACGGAGAGGAGGACGAGTGGTAATATTGAGACCGTGTGTTTCGTGGCTGTGGGAGGGGGGGTGGCTTTGCGGGTTCCTTTTTCCTTTCTGTGTGGATATAGAGGGCTGGGCTGGGTCGTTTGGCGCGAAGGGCTTCGGCCTGGTTATTGGGGACCGCGTGGGGCTTCGGCCTGTTTATAAGAGAGAGTATTTGCGCGGGCGTAGAAGCGACGCACATGGCATTTTGGCACCGGCATATACCATGTCGTATATACGCAGAGAAGAAGTCCTGTTTTCGGTTCGCTGCGGTATCATTCCGCAGACTGGACTTGGTTCCGCGCCATCCCGTCCCTCGTCGCTCAGACTCGTCTATATATACCCCTCCTCGAGCGCCTCTTGTCGTTCTTCACACTTCCACCGTTCTTCTGTGGGGACTAAAACTTACAACAGCCAAACCGATGGGCGTGGAGGGCGCCGGGTCTAAAAAAGAAAGTTCGACGAGGGAATGCCCTGGGGGCGGTCTAAAACAACCATCAAGCAAAATAATGTGTCCGCATGCTTTGGAGGTTCGCTTGTGGAGACGGGACTAAAAAGACGAGTTAGCAGGGTATATGGGTGTGTGGAGGGCGTCTGGGCACTAAAAGAGTGACAATCACGTTCCATGGTCTGGGGTGTGGTCTAAAAGCAGGCGCAAAAACAACCGATGCGCCCGCGGGTTTTGGAGGCCTGCTTGTGGAAATTGGACTAAAAAGGTTCGTTAAGAACCCACATGTCTGTGGACGGTGCTGGGACTAAAAAAGGGAAAGAAAGAGACGATGGCCTGGCGTGGGGTCTAAAAGGTAACTAAGCGGTATATAATGCGTCTGCGTGCTTTGGAGATTGGCTTGTAGAGAACGGGACTAAAAGCTGCGTTGCAGGGGGTGATGGGGCTGTTGGGGGCGTCTGGCACGTAAAAGCCTGGAAGAAGAACGGATGGTCTGGGATGTGGTCTAAAAATTCAAGAATCACGAATGCATGGGTCTGTGGCCTTCTTCCCGCTTTGAGTGTTGGCTTTTAGGGACTGAAAAACATGTTGCTGACGGCTATGGGTCTGTGGACGGCAGTGCGCGCATGGCACTAAAAAGAGCTGCCACAAGAGAATATGGGGGGTGTGCGGTCTAAAAACAAACAACCACTTGGGCCATGCGTCCGTGGCCTTCTTCGCCCTTCGGCCGTTCACGCTGGAAATACAAAGCGTTAAAAGGCTATAAGTCTAGGAATCTCGACGCCACTGTTGCCTTCTTCTCTCAACCCGACATCTCGAAAACCATGTCTGCTAAGGACATGTCTGCCGGTCAATCTTCGACGGACAAGCAACCGAAGGACAAGCAACCGAGCTCGTTCATGGAGTGCAGCTATAGTACTCGAAACACCTTGACGATGAGTACATGACCTGGTGTTCGGTCTAAAATAAAGTACAGATCGGATTGATGTGCCCGTGGCCTTCTTCGCGCTTTAACATCCGGATTGGGGACTGGAAAGGTGTGAAAGTCAGAGCCATGGGGCTGTGGACGGCGCCTCCTGCCGTCAAGCTCGGGAACAGCAAAGTATGAGGCCCTACTCGTGAGGTCCTGGGTGCGGTTTAGAATTAATTAAGGAGTGGAAGGATGTGTCTGCGGTCTCCTTGCCGCTTTGGACATGGACACTGGAGACGAGAAAGCTACCGAACGCGATTCCATGGATCGCGGCGGACGCCCCTCCGCAGTCCATCCATGGCACTACACCTCCCAAGGCTTACGGTAATGTACTGCGTGCTGTTTTAAACAGTTACGAAGGAGAAGATGTGTCTGCGTCTTTTGCCTGCTTTACGCCCTCGGCGTTCACTTGTGGGGACTAAAAATTGCTAGTAGAAGCATCGATGGGGTCCTGCGTTCTTTTCCGCCTTCTACTTCCCCCGTTGTGCGGGTTTAGCGACTAAAAAGACATCGACAACTGGAATTATGGGCCTGTGAACGGTGTCCTCCGTAGTCCACTTAGTAACTGGAATTTGGAGCGGCTATTTGCGATAGCCTAGGGTTAGTCTAAAAAGAAAAACGAAGTAAATGGATGGATCCGCGTCCTGTTTCCGCTTTCTTCACACTTCTGTGGCGTATAGGGGACACAGGCCTACTAAAATAAAATAAAAGTACGTATTAGGCTAGATAGAAGACATAGTCTATGAAATCTTTATTCTTACTAAGGCATTTAGTAAAAGTAATGTCCCTTATAATATTAGAATTTGGCATAATAAATTATATAGGATTATAAAAGAGTTTATCAATATATTACCTTGCGACCTATAGATGCCCGTGTTTATCCTAAGTATATTCCAGATTCTCCATTGAAGACCTCATCGACGCCGACCCAACATCTCTGGGTAAGGTGTGCATTGTTCATCTGTAGTTTCCACAGGTTGGGCAGAATTCGAGTGTTAAGTCAGAGTTGGCCGCGCAGCAATTTGAACAATACCAAACCTTAGGTGCCGGCGTGCCCCCACGGCTCTTAGCATATCCTGTATGATGCTAGAAGTACTATATCTATTTAAAATAATTACCTATAGAGTTATTACAAGAGAAAAAAAATTTAAATTAATTAAATTCCTAGCCGTATATATTAGGTAAAATAATAAAAGAGAAGAGGTATAATTTATATAAAATTAGTAATAAAATAGAATTAAGTAAACTAAAAACCTTATAAGTATTAGTCTATACTATAATTCTTATACTTACTTTAATTAGATATAAAAGTAATTTAGAAAAGTTACTTACTATATAAATAATTATTTATATATATTTTACTTCTTTTCTTTAATATATTAAGTATAAAGGTATATATACAGTTCTCGTTTTTAAACCCCTTTTAGTCGTCTTTATAACTACTATAGCTATACCTTTTATTTAATTTTTATATAAATATAAATATATATATATATATATTACTTTAACTACGACGTTATTCTTTAATATTTATTAGTAAAAGGTATTAGGATTAAATAATATATTATAACTAAATACCCTATAAACTACTAAAATATCTAGTTTTATAAAAATATAATAGTCCCTATTTAAAATAATAATTTATACCTTTTATTCTCTTCTTTTAACTTAAAAATAAAAATATATCTAAAATAGTTTTATTATATTTTTATTATAGATATAAAGGTATCCCTTACTTAAGTATAAATACTAAAATAAGTATACCTACGCTAGCGAGGCTAGTGTTTTAGTATATATTTTTATTTTATTTTAAAATACCTAGTTAGCTCTCTATATATAGATTTTTATAATAAAGGTATATATACTCCTTCTTTTTTAAATACTCCTTTTAATTACCTAAAGCTACTATAACTACACTATTTATTTAATTAGTATATAAATATATATAGATTTTTATTAAACATTAATATTTAATAATTACTTTTAAGTTTTTATAATATAATTAATATATTCTTCTATATTAATAAATAAGGCGTTTATAAAAATAATACTTTATAATAGACTATATAAGCACTAAAATCTAACCTACGCCCTACTAATTATATAGCTATAGTAAACTAATTCTCTATACTATATAAAATACCTATTAGTATAAATAAAATAGTAACATTTTATATAAAAACTTTATTTAAGTAGTCTAGTAATAGTGCTACCTAAAAACTAATTAGTAATAGAGTTACTAAAAAATATAATATTTAAAAGTTAATCTAGTATACGCTAGTTAATAATATAGTATATAATTAGTTAAATAAATTATTTTTACTATTACTATAGCGATCGCCTAATATAGTAAAAAAAATTACTTTTAAGTTTAAAGTTAGTAAATTTTATAAAAATATAATTACTAAATTAGTAAGTATATTTTATAACCTTAGTTAATAGTTTATAAATAGCCCTCTTACTAAAATTACTAAAAAATTTTTATTAACAGTAAACGCTAGTAAAGAATTTTTAAAAAATAATTACTCTAAAAGTAGTTTTTGTATTTTCTACTTTATCTAATTAAATATTAGTAATAATAATAAAAATTTTAATATAATAACTATTACTTATTAACTTATAATAGATTAGTAATTATAATATAGCTTTAAAGTTAATTATAAAATATTTATTAGGTAGACTAAAACTATAAAAACTAGTATTTATTATTTATTAAAACGGTAATTACGACTAGTAAAATATATTTTAAAAGAAATATTAAGTATAAATATTTTATTTCAGACTATACCCTATTTAATAAATAATTTATAAATAAGTATATTATCGCTACTATTTCGTTCACTAATAACTTTTAGGTAAGTATTATAATATACTTAATAAATTAGTTTACTAATATTTTAAAATACTTCTATTACTAAAATATATTACGTGATAATTTAGATATAATTAAATAAATAATTAAATTTATAAAATAGTTAGAAATAAAAACGTAAAAAACTATAATATACTACTAAAATAAATATTATATAATTAAAGTTATAAATTTAATAATAGAAAGGAGATTTTAATAATATCTTTTAATTAATTACTTATATTTATTAGAAGCGTAATAGCAGAAAAAATAATTTATATATATTATAAAAAGAGCTAAATACTAAAGAGTAATACTAACTAGCCACCTATAAAAGTTTTAGTAAGGTAATCTAACGTAGTAATAAATATAAGTATTACTTTATTATAGTAATTTAAGAAGCCAGTAAACTATAAAATAAATTAAAATATTTAAAAATATTAGTAAAAGCTTTCTATAATATTACAACTAATAATAAATATTTTTTTAAAAAAAAATAAAAAGTATAAAAAGAATAATAAAAAGAAAAAAAAATAGTATAGTATAAGTTACTATAAAATCTTACGTCCTTAAACCTATTTAATAATAATAGTAGTAATAGCTTTAGTAGTTTTAATAATTTTTTTATTATAATAATATAGAATTAATAGTAATATAGTAGTATTTTTTTATATTTATTTATAAGAGCTATATTAACTTTGTATACACTACGTCCTTACTTATAATATAAAAGTAGGTAAAAATTAGAAGTATTATAATCCAGGGCCTATTAAATATAGAATTTTTTAAATTTTACAGCTAGTAGAGTAATAACTTAATAAATAACTTATTAAATAGTAGCTGTAATAACGGCGGAGTAATAACTATAAAATAGTAATAAAATATTTATAGATTATTATTATTTTAGGTAGAACTATAGGCCGTATATAGGGCGTTTAATATATAGGGCGTTTAAAATAGTAACTATAATAGCTTTCTCTTCTTCCTATAAATACTATATACTTAAAGTTTAAAAATTTATTATTATTATTATTATATCTATAACGTTAGCTTTATTTTAGCGTTTAATAATCGGTTTACTAAATAACCTCTAGCGTATAGTATAGGCTTTTACTAATAGTAATAACTAATTAGATTATATTAAAAACTACTTTAATTTCTATTTCTACGCAGTATAGTAGGCTAGTTTACTTAATAAGCTAGATTTTTTAGTTAATATTTTTAATTCCGATTTAATCCTAACGCGTCTTTTTTTACTTAAGATAGATATAATTTTTAGCCTTAATAATACCTATAAGGATATTAAAATCTACTTCTAATTATACAATAATATAATAGGCTTTATAGTATAATAGTATAAAAGGAGTAAAACTCTTTTATTTAAAGTAAAAAATAGTAGTAGTAGCAGCGATAGTAGTAATAGTAATAGTAATAATAGTAGTAGTAGTAGTACTTTAATAATAAAAAAAAAAACTTCTTTAAAGTAGTAAAGGAAGTAAAGCTTTAGTAAAAAAAACTTATTAAAGTAATTAGAATTATTTAGGCGCGGGAATATACGTATACGTAAAAATAAAATAGGTAATAGTAGTAAAAGGAGAATACGCTATAGTACTATAAAATAGTTATAAAAACTTACTATTAGGAGAGTTAGTAATTATTATAAAAAAATTAAAAAATTTTACGGAGAGTACTATACTATATTTTAATATTTTAATTACTATTAAAAAGGTTATAGGTTATTAGCGCTAGTAAAAAAGTTATTATAGTTATTATATAAGAAGCTTATTAAAAGTTAGTCGATTACGTAATATAGTAAAAGTTTAAATAGCTAGTCTAGAGTTACGTAACGTTACGGCAATAACTCTAAAAAAGGGGGTAATATAGTAGTATATTAGTATTAATAGTTAATACTACTACCTCTAAAAAAGAGTATTATTTAAATAATAAATAAAAAAATATTATTAAGTTTAGTAGCGCCGCTAATAAGAATTTAAATATATAAATTAAATATATAGAAATAAAGTTCTAGTAATTTTATAAGCTTTTTCTTTATAAGTATTATAAAATTAGGTACCTTTATTAAGTATATAAAAATTATATATTTATTTATATTCGTAATTATACTACTATAGTATTAAATAATCTCTATTAGAGTATATAAAAACTATATAATAATTTATAAATAATATATACTTTAATTAATTAGTAATTTACTATATTTATAGAATTTAACTTTACTAAATTATAATAATATAATAATAAATTTTTTCGTAAATATTTAGCTGGTTTTAAAAATAGAGTAATATAAGTATATTTAGAATATATTTTATTAAAATTATAACTAATTTTAATCTACGTTTAAAAGCTATAATAATAAGTATAGTCCCGACTAATAAAATTTAAGTATAATTTATTTAATAATTATTTTAATATAAAACACTTAAGGACGGTATCTATAAAAAGCCTAAATAATAATAATAATAATAATAGTAAGAATAATAAAAAGTTTTTATAAATAAGTACTTTTTTTAATAAAGAGCTTTATTGTATTAATAAATATAATCTTTTTATTAATTTAAATTACTATTTATAAAAGGAGTTTTGTGCAATTTAAACTAAATAAATATATAGATATATATATTATTTAACGCCCGGCTATACGCCTAATTAAAATTAGTTTAAGTCTTATAAAAGGGGTCTAATAGTCTTAATATTTACTATATAACTCTAGATAATAGATATTTAAAATATTAATACTAACGACGTCCGTAATAATAATTATAATATTAAGTACTAGAGAAAAGCGTAGCTTTTAAAAATAAATACTTTTAGAGACTCTTGCCTACGTATAATAAAAAAAATTTTATACTTTTTAGTATTATTTTATAATAGCGTAATATATAGTAGTAAACTAATTAAGTCTCTAATTATTATTTTTTACTATTAAATAAGACCTACTATATAAGTTTTAATTTAAAAAAAATATACATTACTATTATAGTATATAATATAATATATTATTTTTTTAAATATAATAAAAATCTATTCGATAAACTACTTTATAGTATTTAAATAAAGTTAAAAGTATAGGTTAATACGCCTACTAAAACGTTAGTTACTATATACGTTTTTTATAAATAGTAGCTATATTAGATAAGTTATTAATACTAATTATTTATATATTTATAAATATTAGATAATCGTAGCCTAAAGTCCGATTATTTTAAAACTTACTAATAGTAATATTATAAATAGGATAATATATATACCTAAGATACGTATAGTAATTAGAAAATATATTAGTAAAGAGTAGTACTAGATTATAAATATTATTAAATTTAATATAATAGTTAAATAACTATAGCTTAAAACCTATAATTACTCGTATAAGTAAAATATAAGAATAATAGTATTTAAGTTAGACTATTACTATAGAAACTATTTATATTAGTCTTTACCTATTAAAATAAGATATAACCGATAGGATAATAGTTGTATTAAAATAATTAAACTAAAGGATAAGAATCGTATTAATATAATAATTATTTTAGTTAAAGCTACTATAAAAATAGTTTATTATAATTTTAATTTTATTATCTAAATCATGCCAGAAGACTAAATATATTTTAAAATAAGTAATAATAGGAATAACGTCTAAGGTAATAATATAATTTTTATAAAAATTAAATATATTACCGCCGTAACTATTTATACTAATTTTAATAAGTTCTATTTAAAACTAGATAGGCCGCCGCCTATATTTAATAAAATTAAATAAAAATTACTAAAATAATTCTATTATATTATTAATATTTAAAATTTTAAAAACGTAGTTAGACTACTATATTAATAACTAGATATTAACTATAAAATATATTTAAAAGATAATAGTTAGCTAATAGTATAACACTATTTTAGTATATTATATAAAAAAACTAAAACTATTAAAGTCTATATTTAGGCTAATATAGTAAAAAGTTATATATATAAAAGTAACTTACTATTTACTACTACACTATTATTTTTTAAAAAGCCTATAAGTAGTATTTATATATACGTTAATTATTATTATCTTAATAAAATTATAATTAAAAATTATATCGTCTTATTAAAGCTAAAAGAAATACTTACCTATATATATAAAGTAAACGTTTTTTTTTTTAATTTATTATCATTATCGTCTTTAATAAGATTAGAATTAAAAAGAGTAATTAGAATAAAATAGTCTTTTTTATATAGTTTAGTTTATTTAAATATATTATTATATTTTTTAGACTATATAACGCTTTAATTATCTTTTAGTTATATATTAATTAACTACTACGTAAATACTTAGATAATTTTTCTTTAACTTACTTTAATAATATTATTATTCTTAGTAAGAGTACAAAAAAATATATATAATATTATTTTTAAGTATTATATAGACTCCGTAAAACGGGTCTATATTTTAATATTATAGGGGAATAAAAGCGAAGAGGGTTAATCTAAAAAGTTATCGTTTTTAAAAATTTATATAAAATTAATTAATAAGCCTAAAAATATAAGGATAATACCGTTATAAAGAGAATATTAAAGAAGAGTTAGTAAGTAGTTTAGCTACTACTTATAAAATAAAAAGAATAAATTAAAATTACCTAAATATAATAATATTTAGAACTCCTTTCTTAGGTTCCTAGAACTTTTTAGTTAGCAAATATATTTAACTAAAATTTTACCTATACCCTTTTAGGCCTAGTTAAGATCACGTAACCTAAATTTTAATATTAAGTTATTATATAATAATAGAGTTATATATATATATATTTGTATACTAATTAAATAAAAAGTGTGGCTGTGGTGGCTGTATAGGCGACTAAAAGGGGTTTTAAAAAAAGAGGAGTATATATATGCCTTCATACTTAATGTGTTAAAAAAAGAGAGTTATATAATTAATAAAAATTTAACTATTACTTATATAATCCCTACTTATGTAATATATTATTAATATTATAGTATATTATAATATCTTTTAACTTTTATAAACCTATACTCCTATTTTCTTAAAATAGTGTCTAATTGCTTAAAACTTAAATCTAAAGTTAATCTTTTTTTTAAAAGTAACTTATTTACCTATGTTAATTAGTACTAGTTTAAAAAAGTCGTTTATTACTAGTAATTACGCTATGCAACGCATTAAAAAGACAGAAAAAAATAATTATAATATAAAAAAAGTTAATAAGAGTAGAAGAATATAGTTAACTAAAAAAAATAAAAGAGTTATTAATAGAGACTTAACTAAAAGTCCTAAAAAAGGAAATAAAAAACTATGAGTAGAAAATAGTTTAAATATTATATAAAAATCTTTATAAAAATTTTTATATATAAAAAATTACTATATTAATATTAGTACGAAAAAACCTCTTATAAATAAAGAAACTTAAAAAAAAAAATTTAAATACGCTAAAGAAAATATAGAAAATATAAATTAAAAAATAATTATATTTTCTAATAAGTTACTAATACAAAGGAGTAAAGTTAAAAAAAATATAATAGAAAAAGGGGTAATAATAAAATTAAAAAAAAATTAGTTTTTAGCTAATTACGTAGTAAGTTTTTAATTTCTTTTAATATATTATATTATTTATTATACTAACTAATATTATTATATTATATTATATTATTTAAATTATTTAAATTATTTATATTATTTAATACTCGCGAGCAGGAGTATAAAAAACTTATTTATTTTTTTATATTTTATTTTTATCGCGTTTTATTCTGCCTACAAATATTATAAACTAATAATATTATTATAGACTTATTACGTAATTTAAAATAATATTTTTTTATTTAATTCTGCGTAAGCCTCTATATTATCTATTAAACTTTCTACTAAAATAATAATACTATAAAGGCCTACTAAAGTAAGTTACGTATATATCCAGCTTACTTAGTAGTCTTATAAAATAAAAAAAACTATACTTATTATTATTAGTACTTACGCCGCCTATAGATAAAAAAAAACCTATTACTTAGTTAGTAATACCTATTAGTTAAAAATAAAAGCGTATTTAGTATTACCCGGCCTTATAGTAATATATTACTTAATTAAAAGTATTTTAAATTCTAAACGCGTATTTCTAGATATATATTATTTTATTTATCTAGTCTTAATGTTATCTAAGGCTTACTATAAGTTTTTTATACTATTTACTCTTTTTTATTTTTTATATATACCTTATAGTTTCTACTTAAGTAAAAAAGCTCTTTTTTACGTATTAGTCCTTTTAGTTGTATATACTAAGTATATAACTAACTATATAGAAAGTAATAGACCTCCGCTTTTTAATTTAACTAATAGCTATTTTAGGCACTATTTGAATAAATTATTTATAAAAAAATTTATTAATTACTAAAATACTACGGACCGCTTTCAGGGCTAGAGTTATAATATTATTATATAGTTTTTATATAATTTTATTAATAAAGGGCGCGTCTATAATAAGAATAAGTAATAAGTTCTTATTAGTAGCTTAAGATATAATAGCGGTAATAGTAATAGTATAAAATAATTTAAAAAAGACTAAATAGATATTTAATAAAACTTTAAAAAGCAGGAAATAATATAGTATAAAATATAGGTAAATAGCTAAACTTACTTTAAAGGCTAAATATTCTATTATAGGCACTAAATAACCGCCTAATAACTCTATTCGTCCTAAAATTCGTATACCTAGTAATACTTAATTACTTTATATATAATTATAAATAATAATCGCTAATAACCTCTAGAACGATTATAAGTAGTTACTAATTTATAAATATAGATTAGAGTATAAGTATTACTATATTTAGTAGAGCACTATAACTCTTGCTAAAAGAAAAGAGTATAACTTTTAAGAGTTTAAAATTTATATTGCTTACACATAGCCTCGTTATATATAAGCTATTTAGTATTTATTAAGTTCTTATTATTATATTATACTGCGGCTTTATAAAGCTCGCGAAGTACGTTAATTAATTATATTATTTATATTATTAATAATAATTATAATATACGGTAAGGTATTACTATCTAAGTATAGATATCTAATTAGATAAATAGAAAATGTAATTTAGTATTTATTAAAATACCTAATAATAATACTTCTTTTACTAGTAAAAACTATATAAATAAAGTCCTTAATTCTATAGTTAAACTAAGTATAAAACGTAGTAAGTAATATAGCCTTTTTTAACTCTTTTTTATTAATATAATAATATATAATAATATTTATATTATTATATTATATTATATTTCTAATCTTAATAATAATAATATTTTAGAATAGTAATATTAATAAGACAATGCTACAATCTATATAATAAATAACGTTTTAACTTAGTTTAAAAATAATAAAATTAAACTTATTCCTTACCCAACCTATAGCCCTAATTTAGCCCCTATAAAAAATCTATAAAGTTATTTAAAATTTAGATTAAATAATAATAAAATAGCTAATATAGATATAGAATTAAGTTTAAAAAGTATAGAGTCTTTTAAAAGCGCTATTTTAGAGTAGTAAAATAATATACTATAAAAAGTTATTAATTACTATAATTTATTCCTTTATAGCTGTTATAAGGTAATTATAAAACTGAAAGGCTACTATACTAAATACTAGTAATATATTATTTACTAGATTATTATTAAAAATTTAAAAATTAGGGTTTTATTATAAAAGATATAATTTATATATAAATATATAAAAATAATTTATAGTTAAATAAAACATAGTATCTATTATTATATATATAAAAATAAGCCAATTTTACACCTTAAATAAAAAGTTAAAATAGGCTAAAGTAGGGCACTAAAAATTATCTATATTTACTAATTTTTTGCTATCCCTAGACCATATAGTAAGTAGCCCCTACCTAGGTATATAGAATCTACCAATTTATTTCTTTAAAACGCTATTTTTCTCGTATTTTTAGGCTTAATAACTAAAAAGTTATAATATTTTAAAAAAGGTATCTTTTTTAAATAACTATTTTCGCTTTCACCCCCCTATAAAAAAATATAAATTTTTAGTATAACGCGTTAGCTATTTATATATAATATTTAATATAAATAATTTAAAAATAGATTTTACTAGAATTAAAGTTATTATAAAATGGAGATAATTTATAATAGTTAAAAACTTTTAGGGGTTTATTAGTTTTATAAACTATTATTAATAATTT
Source organism: Pleoardoris graminearum (assembly GCA_030770415.1). NCBI lineage: Eukaryota > Fungi > Ascomycota > Dothideomycetes > Pleosporales > Didymosphaeriaceae > Pleoardoris > Pleoardoris graminearum. The sequence goes on along the minus strand of JASEKS010000109.1, from coordinate 237,394 downwards.
ATATACTACTTCTCTTAGATTATAAAACTACTAATTAAGTTAATATATAGTACTATAGGAGAAGTTATACTAATATTTACTATTAAAAAGACCTTTAAGTAGCTTAAACGCACCTTTATTAACATTTTAATATTTACTTACTTTAATTCTAATGCGTATATAATTATAAAATGTAATATATTTAATTAAGTTATCGCTGGTATACTTTTTTGGTATAATAATTATATTTTATAGCTTATTATTTTTTTAATAAAAATAAAATTTATAAAGCTTAACTACTTTATTTATAATATAAAGTTTATAGTAATTATCTATACCTTTAAAGAGTAGTAATCTAAACTTATTAGTATACTTAACCCTATAGAGGTGTTCTCTAATTATAAATCTTTAAAATATTTTATTCTAACTAAATAGTTAAATTACTAATAAGTCTAATAAGTTAAGTTCTTATTAGAATATAATTTTATAATTAAATAAAGATCCGGTAAAAATAGTATAAATTTTAGTATATTAATATAATATATAATAAATATTTTTATAAACGTTTAGAATAATTAAATATAATACTAATAGTAGGTACTATTATATATAAAATAACTTAAACTACCTATATATATTATATATAATAGCGGCTCCTAATATGCTATATACTTAGTTAAATATTTTTTTAGACTAGTGTTAAACGCTACACTTTACCTCTTTTTATATAATACATAGTTAAAATTTTAATAAATTTAATAGAATTAAACGCTATAAACTTATTTTAGTAAGTTTATAAAATTAGTAAGAAGCTATTTATTTTTAATAGTTAGGATAAAAATATTATTTTAAAATTTTATAATAGTTATAAGGACGCTAATAATATAAATCTATTAGAGTTACTAAAAATAGGTTATCTTTATAATAATATTATTAAAGCTATAATTAACACTATATAGAGTAGTATTATATAAAAAGAGGTTAAGGGTAGCGTTAAAACACTAGTCTTAAAAAGGTATAGGCTAAAAAAACTTATTCTCCTAAATGTAGTTAAAAAATAAGCGTATATAAAAATTATTAAAAATATTTTTATTTTAGTTAGTAAACTTATAGGTATAGTATATAGCTTAGTATATAACTTAGTATACTAAAGTTTAGTATACTAGTAATAGAGTAGTATATACTATATACTCTAATATTTTTATTATAACTTTTATATTTATATTAAAGTATAAAATTATTATTTAAAAAATAATCTATTATATATTAATAGTAAAATTTTTATACTCTATAATAATAAACTTTATATATATTTTATATAACTATATTATAATAACTACGCCGTTAGATATAATAGTAAGTATAAATATATTTATATATTAATTAAATAAATAGTGTAGCTGTAGTAGCTTAGAGTAACTAAAAAGGATTTTAAAAAAAGGAGAAGTATATATATATTTTTATATTTAATATAATAAAAAAGTTAAATAAGACTAAATTAAATAAGGTATAATACTACACTAAACTATACTAGCGTACTAGTATACTAGCGCGTTTAGCACTTAGCGTGCCCCTAAAAAATATTAAATTAAAAAGTTTAGTATATAGACTATATTTATTTATAGAGAAAAGATATATAAAATACTACTTATATTTCTCTCCTTTATCTTATAGTTAATAGTATAGCTAAATATTTATTAAGGATTAAAGTACGTACCGGAACTCTATATATTATAGCTATACTTATTTATAATATATAGCCTTTATTTTTACAATTTTTTTAAGTAAATATTCTACTTATTTAAATTAATCTTAATACGCCGACTATACTAAACATATAAGCTATTTTTACTATATTCTATCTATAGCATAATTAATAAAAAATATATTTTAATACTACTAAGTATTTAATATATAATATAATTACCTAGTTTTTTATATTAAATATTTAATAATACTGAAAATTCCTAAATAAATAAAATAGTAATAAAATAAATAAAATTATAATACTATTAATAGTAAAAGTAATACAATGTATAAATCTAGGGTTAGTAGTATAAGTTTATATAATAATAATAGGGTTAGTTAAGATAATAATATTAATAAATAAAAAAACTAAAATAGGCGTAGTACTATACTAGTTATAAAAAATAAAAAGTTAGCGCGATAATATTAAGGTTATAATAAAAATATATAGTTTAGAGTATATTATATAACTATATAAAATACGACTAAAAGTAATGGTAGTAAAAGTAAAAACGTTTTAAACTTAGAGCTTAAAGCCCGTAAGATAATAGGTAATAGGTAAAGAATATAAAAATACTAAAAGTAATTAATATTTAAAACTTTTAGAGGGACCTATATATAATATATATCTTTTCTTTAGTACGTAGGCTAAATAAACTACTAAATAGATATATATAGGATCGTATTATATTATTATAGGTAAGAAAGAAGATATAATTATTCATAAAAATATTAATTATTATTAAATGCTATACTACCAGTAGAGATAATATAAAAAGTAATAAAAATAAAAATAATCCCGATTTTATATAGAAATAAAGTTAAAAAAGTAATGAATAGGTTACTATAGTAGTTATTAGTTAGTAGAAAATATATACGTAATTATTATAATATTACTATTAACTATATTATATAAATAGTATTATATACTATATACGTAACTACTTTACTTATTCTAGAATAAAATTAAGATATAAGAGTAAGTATAGTCTATTATATTTATTATTTATATTAAATATATATTAGAGAAGTATATTTATTAATTTTATTATATTAGTATTTAAAAGCTACTATAATGGTTATAATTATAAATATATTATAGTTTTAGTTAATTAACTATTTAAAAAAAAATTTATATCTTTAATAATTTTTCTATACTAAAACTTATATTTAGACTTTTATTAAATACGTTTATTATAAAATAAAATATTTAATACAGTTTATGACTAATTATAGTATATATTATAGATTTAAGTTTTAAAAATAATAATATAAAAAAGTTGGTATAATACTAAGAGTATTTATAGCCTTATATCTAAAAATAGATAGATAAATAAAAATTAATAATTAGGTATTAAAAGTTTATTTACGCTACTTTATTAATTATAAGTAAAATAACTAGATAATGTTATTACCTATAATAGAGTTTAAGGTAAGTAGTAATATTATATTAATAGGTATAATACTATTTAAAGCCATTAAAAGATACTTATTATATATAAATATTAAATATCCTAGCGTACTATTAAAGAAATAGAAAGTAATATATAATATACGAACTATAAATATATTTTATATATATATAAACTATATAAAATAATTATTATATTAAGCACTAATACAGGCATAGATAATAATATAAAAATATACTAATAACTAATAACTATTAGTTTTAGAAATTTACGTAGGCGACTAAATTATACTTAAACTATTAGATTTTTTTATAGTAATTAGCCCTTATAGCGTTTACTACTACTCTAGCAGTAGCCTTATATATTAAAAATATAATAATTATATATAGAACTATAAATAAACGTCTTTAAATATAGTATAACTAATAAAATTAAGTTTAAAAGTCTAGTCTATACTATAATAGGTATTGAGTTACTTATTATAAATATTTATAATTTTTAATAGTCTAAAATTTTTACTTTTCAATTTTCTAGAGTAATGTATATAGATATTTTATATATTATAACGTTAAAGTAATACTAGATTAGAAAATTAATAAATATATAATTAACCGTAATACTAGCCGTAAAAGCCTATTAAAGTTTTATATTAAATAAAAAGATTTTAATAACTCTAACTAGTAATTCTACTTTAATATTATAGGTTATTAAAAATATTTTATAGAGTACTACTAACGTTACTAGTAAATGTTTTAATAATTAACTATTTTTTTTAAAGGCTTACGATCTATAACTAGTTATTATCTAGTTTATAATAAATAAATCAATAACTAATAATATATAACTAGTATATAATTAATTAATAATTAAGTATAAGTAATAGATAATAAATAAATAATACAATATAGTTAGTATATAAGTAATATAATAAAATTATAAAATATTCTTTATAGTTTTTATATACGCTTATTCTTTTAACTATATTTAGGGTAATAACTTTTATTAGTCTATACCTTTTTTAGACTAGTGGCTTAACGCTATACCTTATCTCTTTTTATATAATAATAAAATTATAAGAATAATACGGCTTTGTATAAAGGGGTTTTCTAAAGATATAAGTAGTAAATAAAAAAAGCTAGACTTATTTATTATACTTTATAACTTTAATAGTTAAGTTTTAAATAAAAATAATACTATAGCTTACTATTTAAATAGTTATACATTTTATTACTCTGTTAAAAATATTTTATTTTTATAAGTATTTAACTCCGCTCTATTATATAACAGTTACATAATATATATAAAGTTTTAAAAATAAAGATTCTTAAAAAAAATTAGAATTATAGATATAAAAGTGCCTCTTACTTAAGTATAAGTATTAAAATAAATATATCTATACTACTAATACTAGCGCGTTAGTATATATTTTTATTATATTTTAAAATACTTAATTTATTATCTATATATAAATTCTTATTAAATATTAATATTTAATATCTACTTTTAAGTGTCCGTAATAATTTTATTATAATCTTTAAAAAGTAGTTTATATAAGTTATAATTAATAATAACTTATCTTTTTAAATAATTAAGTAGTTATTATTATAGCACTTTTTTTTAATTTTTTTAATTAAAAACTACTATACTTAGATATTATAAAATTAGACTAATTCCCTTTTTTAAAATTATTACCGTAATATTACGCAACTTTAGACTAGTTATTTAAACTTTTACTATATATAATTAACGCTAACTTATTTTAATAGACTTCTTATATAGTAACTATAATAACTTATAATAATAATAACTTTTCTACTAGTGCTCTCTATAGGACTTTTTAGTTTTATTAAAATAATTACTAACTTTTCTAATAGTAAGCTTTTATAATAATCTTATAGTACTATAGTATACTTTCCTTCTACTACTACTATTTATAAATTTTAAAGCCCTACTCCTACGTATATATATAAATAATTTTAACCTCTTTTAAAAACTTCTCTTTTTAGAGCCGCGCCCGCTTTTCTTATACTACTCTAAAAAACTTTTTTTTACTTATTTTTAAGTATATATTACTTTTTATTTTATTTTTTATTTTATTTAGTAAGTTATTAGCTATTTTAAGCTATTATTTTACTAGTCTTATTATATTACTATATAAGTATAAGCTGTAGACGTTATTAAGGTTAAAAATTATTTTATATTTAAGAATAAAGAGCTATACAGTAATCGACCTAAAATTAAAAATATTTATAAAAAATACTTTTTTAAAAAGATTACTACTTTTTATAAATTTATAATAATATATAAATAATATTTAATATAGTCTTACTAGTTATTTAAATTTTTTATAAAAGTTAAGGTTACTATTAATTTTTAGTTAGAATTAGTAATTATAATTATTAAACGGCTAAAAGCGGGTTTTAAAATTCTTTTAGCTATAATAATCTAAAAAAGAATAAAAAGAAAAAGAAGAAGCTATTTTAAAAATATTATATAGTATAAAAAAAATATAATTTAAATATACTATATATAGTTTATAGTTTTATCTATAGTTTTACCTATATACTATTATTACTATTATAGTCTAATAAGTTTATAAATTTAAGTTATTACTTAACTACTATAATATTTGAAAAATTTTATATTTAATAGGTCTTAGTTATAGTATTCTATTTTTATTTATCTTTATATTAAGTAAAAATATAGTATATACTAAGTTAATATAACTTTTATAAATAAACGTAAGTTTTATTTTTCGGATTATTACCGTAATATTACGCAACTCTAGACTAATTATTTAAATCTTTACTATATTACGTAATTAACTAATATTTAATAAACTTCTTATATAATAACTATAATAACTTTTTTACTAGCGCTAATAACCTATAATCTTTTTAATAATAATTAAAGTATTAAAATAATACTATACTCCCTATAGGGCCTTTTAGTTTTTTTAAAATAATTACTAACTCCTTTAATAGTTCTATATAACTATTTTATAGTACTATAGTATACTCTTTTACTATTACTATCTATTTTACTCTTATATATACGTATATTTCTATATCTAAATAATTTTAATTATTTTAATAAATTTTTTTTACTAAAGCTTTACTTTCTTCGCCGCTTTAAAAAAGTTTTTTTTTTATTAAAATATTACTACTACTACTACTACTACTACCGCCGTTTTTTACTTTAAATAAAAGAGTTTTATTTTTTTTATACTATTATATTATAAAGTTTATTATTTCTTTACGTTTATTTATAGGAGTAGTATCGACTTAGTATACACTACGTCCTTATTTAATATAAATAGGTAGAATAAAAGCGCTATAACTAAGACCTATTAAATATAGGATTTTTAGAATTCTGTTATAGCTAGTAGAGTAATAATTTAATAAATAACTTATTAGGCTATAGTAGTAACAACGGTAGGGTAATAACTATAAAATAGTAATAGTTTATTATAAATAGAACTATAGAAATTATATATAATATATTTAATATATAGCGCGTTTAAAATAGTAAATATAATAGCTTTCTCTTCTTTTTATAAATACTATATACTTAAAGTCTAGAAATCTTTTATTATTATTATTATATCTATAATATTAGTATTCTAGCGTTTAATTATTAAGCCGGGTAACTTATAGCGTATAACATAAACTTTTACTAATAATAATAACTAGCTAAGTTATATTAAGGACTACTTTAACTTCTACTTTTATATAGTATAACTATCTAGTCTATTTAATAGGCTAAATCCTTTAGTTAATATTTTTAATTTTAATTTAATTCTAACGCGCCTCTTCTTGCTTAAGTAAAATACTATTCTTAATTTTAATAATATTTATAAAGACTATAAAGTTTAATTTTACCTATATAAAAATATAGTAAAATTTATAATAGAATAGTAAAAGAAGAATTATACTCTCTTATTTAAAATAGAGAATAGTAGTAGCAGTAGTAGTAGTAGCACTTTAATAATAAAAAAAAAACTTTTTTAGAGTAGTAAAGAAAGTAAAGCTCTAGTAAAAAAAGCTTATTAAAATAGTTAAAATTATTCGGGCGTAAAAATATACGTATATATAGAAGTAGGGCTTTAAGGCGGGTAGTAATAGTAGAAGGGTATACTATAGTGCTGTAAGGTAGTTATATAGAATTAAAAGAACTAAGGGGCCCTATAGGGAGTATAGTATTATTTTAATACTTTAATTACTATTAAAAAGATTATAGGTTATTAGTATTAGTAAAAAAGTTGTTATAGTTACTGTATAAGAAGTTTATTAAAAGTTAGTTAATTACGTAATATAGTAAAAGTTTAAATAGCTAGCCTAGAGTTATATAATATTATAGTAATAACTTTAAGGAAGGGGTATAAAGTTTACTATATTACTATATAATCTAAAGTAGACTTTAGTATCTTTAGAGGTATTATTAAACTTAAGAATTATAACTATTTTAAATAAGAAGAGGCATATTAGAATTAAGTTAGTATTAAAAACATTAACTAAAAAATCTTTTAGCCTATTAAGTAGGCTAGCTTATTATACAGAGCGGAGATAGAAGTTAAAATAGTTTTTAATATAATTTAGTTAGTTATTGCTATTAGTAAAAGCCTATACTATACGCTAGAGGTTATTTAGTAATAAACTAATTATTAAATACTAAAATACTAACGTTATAAATATAATAAAATAAAAAATAAAAGATATAGTTTTAATAATAGTACTAGAAAAGTTTTTAAAATTTACGTATATAGTATTTATAAAAAGAAGAAAAAGCTACTACGCTTACTATTTTAAACGCGTTATATATTAAATGTATTATATATAGTTTTTATAGTTCTATTTATAATAAATTATATTTATTTTATAGTTATTACTTTACTGTTATCACTACTACTGCCTAATAAGTTATTAGCTTAAGTTATTACTTTACTAGCTGTAATATTTAAAAATCCTATATTTAATAGGCCCTAGTTATAGCGCCTTTAATTTTTATCTATTTTTATATTATAAGTAAGGACGTAGTATATACATAGTCGATATAACTCCTATAGATAAATATAAAAAAATAAATAAATATAAGTAATTAAAGTTAGACTAATATTTTAAAGTTAATTTTAATAAACTAAAGTATATTTTTTTAATTATTTTATATAAATAAATAAAATTTTAATTATATTAAATATATACTCTATATTTAATTATTTTAGTTTTTTTACTATTAAGATATATTATATTAGTTTAAACAAATAACGTTAAGAGATATTATTTAATTATATTTTAATATATAAAAGATATATAAGTTCTTTTATAATAATAAAGTTTCTATAACTACTATTAAATTTAAATATTAAATTATAATATTTATTTATTACTTATAATAATACTGCTACTAAATATAAGTATAAAAGACTTATTAATTCTATTATATTTTATTTTTATTATATTTTATTTCGTCTATAAATGTCGTTACTTAATAACGTTATTATAAACTTATTATATAATTTAAAATAATATTTTTTTATATAATTCTGTATAAGCCTTTATAATATTTATTAAACTTTTTACTAAAATAATAATACTATAAAGGCCTGACTAAAATAAGTTATATATATACCTAGCTTATCTAATAGTCTTATAAAAAAAAGCTATACCTATTATTATTAGTCTTTACGTCGCCTCTAAGTTAAAAAAAATACTTACTACTTAAGTAGGAATACCTACTAAATAAAAATAAAAGCGTATACTTATACAACTTATATACCCTAATAGGCTGCCCTAAAGTTTATAATACTTAAACTTTTTTATTTATTTTAGATTTTATAAACGTACTAATAGATATATTTTATTTTATTAGCCTACTCTTTAAATTACTTTATTACTGCTAACTTTTTTTATAATACTACGTCTTTTAGTTCTTTTCTATTAACTATCTACTTTTATATAGCTTTTATTTTATTAGTTTAAAGTTTATATATAATTATATATATTACTATTTTTTAGACTAGTGTCTCGATGCTACACTTTACCTTATTTTATATAATATATTACTATAAAGAATAGTAGCGTATTTAAAAAGGCTATTTTTTACTAAATGGTTATATACCCGTAAGTTAGTATAAAATTAATTAATTAATTATATATATATAAAAAAATTATATTTTAGTTAATTTTAAATTATATTTATACTTAAATTTATATAATATTTAATACTATTATTAGAGATAGTTAGTATATTAGGCGCTTGGCTAAAATTAGTATAATAATAAATATTTTAAAATAATAATCTATAGAGATTATAATCTAATAAAATATAATTTTATAAAATAAGAGTTAATAATATAATATAGAGTATAAGACGGATAATTAGACTTACTAGCTTAAAAGGTATATATTCTATTATAGGCTCTAAGTAACTACTTAATAACTGTATTAGTTTTAAAATTTATACGCCTAGTAACCGGATTAATTAACTATTTTATATATAATTATTAGTAAATAATTACTAATAACTATTAGGATAATTATAAGTAGTTATTAATTTATAAATATATAATTAGAGTATAAGCGGAACGTTATTATATTTAATAAAATATTTTACCTTTACTAAAAGAAAGAAGTATAACTTTTAACAGTTTAAAGTTTATACTACTTATATATTATTATATAGAGAGAGGTAAAGTATAGCGTCGAGACACTAGTCTAATAAGATATAAGCTAAAATAGGTTATTCTTTTAGATATAGTTAAAAAATATACTGTATTTATATATAGCCTCTTTATATATAAGCTATATAGTATTTATTAAATTTTTATTATTATAGTATAGTATACTACGGCTTGATAAGCTCGTAAAATACGTTAATTAATTTATAATACTATACTTACTTATACTACTTACAAAAAATTAGTTTATAAAAGTATCTTTTTACGTTTATAAGAGAATATTATACTATATTTAGCTTATATTATTAATTATATTATTTAAAATATTATTAAGTATATTAAGCCAGTAATATTATTTATAGTAAAAAATATACAAATACTATAAAAATAATATATTTAAAAAATAATAGTATGAATATTATTTCTAAATTCTTTCTATAAAGTATATATACTTTTATTATATATACTTATTATATACTAAGTAATTCCTAAATATAGGCTATTAATATTATTATTAACGTATTACTATTATATTATACAGGGGGGCGATAGTAGAAAAAGCGTAATCTAAAAAGTTACCTTTTTTAAAATAATATAAGGTTTTACTTATAGGGCTTAAAAATATAAAAGAAATATAATTATAAAGAAAAGGACTAGCGTATTTCTTTTATTCTATTAGGGGCTGCTTAGTAAGTCCCTAAGGGATAATATATATTTAGTAAATATAAAGAATATTTAGGAAGATATTTTAGACTAGTATAATATTTTATTTAATGTGTAAAATTGGCTAATTTTTATATATATTATAATAGTATATTTTTTTAACACATTAAGTATAAAGGTATATATATACTCCTTCTTTTTTAAAACTGCTTTTAGTTACCCTACGTTACTACAGCCATACTATTTATTTAATTAATATATAAATATATATATAATAGTACTTATAATATAAAAGTATATAAAATATATTTATATATTTATATATTATTTATATAATTATATATAAAAGTTACAATTTAAATTTTTAATAATAAACTAGTAAATAATAAATTACTAATATTTAGTATAGTAGCCTTTAGTTTCTATAACTACCTTATAATAGTTAGGGAGCGATAAAATATAGTTATTAATAACTTCTTAAGGTATTTTATTTTACTCTTATATAATAACTATTTTAAAGGCATTTATACTTTATAAACTAAATCCTATCCCTAAATTAGCCTCTTTATTTTTATTTAGTGTTTATTTTAAATAACCTTATATATTTTCTATAGGGGCTAAATTAGGAGTATAGGCTGGGTAAGGAAATAGTATAATTTTATTATTTTTAAATTAGTTTAAAACGTTTATTATTTTATAAATAGGGACGCTATATTATTAGAAATACTAACCTAAATTAATATTAATATAAAGATTATAATTATAATATAATATAATAATATATATATATATTATTATATTAATAAAACAGGAGTAAAAAAGATTATAAAACTTACCCCTTTTTATAGAGGATTTAACCTTAGATATAAAGACTTTATTTATATAGTTCTTACTAGTATAAAAGTAAAAGAATTAGGTGTTTTAATAAATACTAAATTACTTTTACCTCCTACCTAAATTGTATCCTATACTTATTAAGTAAAGTCTTAACCTATAAAAAAATTAATATAATTAATATTAACAAACTAAAACTATAATTTAAAAATAGATATAAGGTTATATATATTAATATTTTAAAAAGTTAAAATAACTTACTTTGTAATTAGCTAACAGCTAGTTCTTTTCTAACTCTATTATTACTACTTTTTTTATAATACTATTTATTCTATTACCCCCTTTGTATTACTAACTTATTAGAAAATATTACCTTTCTTAAATTTATATTTTTAATATTTTATATAGTCTCTTTGGTATATTTTAATTTTTTTTTTTTGTAATTTCTTTATTAATAATTAGTTTTTTTTACTTATATTAATTATATATTCCTTCTCTTTTAAAACTCTGTTTAATTATCTAGTTATAATATTTAGATTATTTTCTAATGGGATTCTTTTATTTTCTTTTTTTAGACTTCTAGTTAAGTCTCTATTAATAACTCTTTTATCTCTTTTAGTTAACTTTTTTATACCCCCTATATAAACTTTTTTTATATTATAAATCTTTTCTTTATTTTTTTCTTTATTCTTAATACGTTAGATAGTATTATAAATAGTCTTTTTAGGCTTTTTTAAAGTAGAAATAATTATAGAAACAAAAGTATTTGCCTTTAAAAGTAAATTTATATTATATTTAAGTTTTAAAAAGTTTAGTGCTATTTTAAGAGAATAGGAGTTTAAGTTTATAAAAATTAAAAGATATTATAATATACTATAATCTTAATAATATATTATATATACAGTAATTATATAAGCGTAAACTAAATTTTATTATAAATATAATTTTATAATTAGATTACTAATATTCTTCGATAAACTAGTTACGTAACCTAGAATAGGCCTAAAAAGGTATAGTTAAAATTTTAGTTAAATATATTTACTAACTAAAAAGTTATAGGAACCAAAAAAGAGTGTAAAAAATTTATTATATTTAGGTAATTTTAATTTATTACAGGTAATAAGTAGGAGGTAACTAAAATCCTAATATATATTTTTATTATTTTCTCTTTCATACGATATAATTTACGTATTTATAAGCTTAGTAATTAATTTTATATTAATTTTTAAATATAGTAATTTTATAGAGTACTCTTTTTCTAATATCGCCCCCCTGTAATAATACATAAGCATTTATAGGATTTATAAACTTTTACTAATAATTTATATACTACTTTTCTTAAGTTATACGACTACTAATTACATTAGTATATAATATTATAAAAAATATTATAGTAATGTTTACTACTAAAAAGATATTTAAATAGGTTAAATACGTTTTTATTAGTACTTTTATACTCTTCTACTTTAATTTTAATATATATATAATTATAGAGACTAACGCGTCTAATTAGATTATTACTAGTATACTCTCTTAGTATAAGAATAACGTCCTATAGCCTATTATCCCCGTTTTATAAAAATAAAACCTATATAACCCAATTACTTTATTTATAATAAAAAACTTATAGTAATTATCTATACTTATAAAAAATAAAATTTTAAACTTACTAGTACGCTTAACCCCGTAGAGGTGTTTTATATTTATAAAACTTTAGAATACTTTATAATAATAAAATAGTTAAATTATTAATAAGTTTAATAGGCCGAGTCCTTATTAGAATTTAATTTTATAGTTAAGTAGAGACCTATTAAAAAAGATATAAAATCTAGTATATTAATATAATAAATTAAAAATATATTTATAAATATATATATTAACTAAATATAGTACTAACAGTAAATACTATTACTTTTTAAGTAACTTAAATAATATAAATATATTAATTATAATAATAATTTTTACTAGACTATATATCTAGCTAAGATTTTAATAAATATAAGAAAATTAAATACTATAAACTTTTTATAGTAGATTTATATAATTAGTAAAAAACTATATATTTTTAATAGTTAACATAAGAACGCTATAATAAACGTTTATAATAGTTATAAAAATATTAATAATATAAACTTATTAGAACTACTTAAAGTAATTAGTCTCTATAATAATATTATTAAAGCTATAATTAATAATATATAGAGCAGCGTACGCTATATACCTTCTTAATTTTATTATAAATAAATATTTATATTAAGTTATAATACTACTATCTTAATAACCTATTATATATTATAGGGGGGTAAAAGTAAAAAAGGGTAATTAAAAGAGATACCGTATTAAAAATTTATATAAAATTAATTAATAAACCTAAAAATATGCGAATAATACTATTATAAAGTAAAAGTTATAAAACACTTTATAAGAATTTTACTTACTGCTTATTAATTACGTATAATAGATTAAAATTACCTAAATATAATTTTTTAAATCCGTTTTTTAGGTTCCTATAAATTTTTAATTAGTAAATATATTTAACTAAAATTTTAACTGTATCCTTTTAGGCCTAGAATAGATTATATAATAAGTTTTATTAATATATATTAGTAATTGTGGTAAACTAGATAATGCTTATTTTTAGAGTAAAAGGTAAATTAATACTATCTTTAAAATAAGATAATTAAGATTAAATATATATATAATAGGTAAGTAATTAAGTAATCTAGTTACGTAATTAATCCGTAATTAAAAAGAGTATATAAGTTTTAATATTATAATATACTCCCTAGGTAAGCTACGTTTAAGTAGTAAGCCTATTTAGAAATTATCTAAAATAAATTAAAGTAAATTTTATTTTTATAATATTCTACTATAAAGCTTACGGTATACTTAATTTTTTTTATTAAATTTTTCCTTTACGGGTTTAGATATTATTTATTTTTATAATAAGCCTACGGCTTTAGGTAATTTACTTAACTAATTATTTATAATAGCTTATTTTATTAGTTTACTTTAAGTAAGACTTATTTTTTATATTATTTTATAATTAGCTATTATTTTTTATTTTAACTAATCGTGTCTTCCGTATTTTATAAATAGATAAAATTATAAACGTAGTAGATAGGTAGTAGGTTATTTAAGTAAAAACGACTTATTTACGTTAGTTAGGTATAATAGTTACTTATATTATTTTTTTTTCTTCTCTTTAGTTCGTAATAATTTTTATTATAGTAAGTAATACTACTATTATTACTCTATTTTACTTATCTAAGTATTACTAACTAATTATGGAGTACTTTTCGATATTTTAGTACTTACTTTTTTATTTATAATAAATAATAACGTAGCGGCTGCAGTTATAGTAGTTATAGTAGTTATAATAATTATAATAGTTAACTTATAAAGGCTGTTTCCCTTTCTAATCTTTTTAAATTAAATAATAATAATAATAATAATCCTCTAGCCTCAGACCGCGATAAAGAAAAATAAAGTAATAATAGTTAAATAATTAGTAAAAGTAAAAAGAAGCTACCTTCTAAACTTAGTAAATAATTTATTTTAAATTATAAGGCCTATATACGCAGCGCTCTATTTAGTAATTTAATAAAAGTTTATTTTAAGAATTTTAATTTTATAGGCACGTGCTACTATTATTATATATTTTATATATATAATCTACTATATATCCTACTAATTATATATCTATTATATATTACTAATTATTATAGTTCTATTAGTACCTATACTATTTATATAATCTTTATTAAGCTTATAATTAAATATAATACTACAAACCCTAAAGTAAGTAATTATTTTTTAAATTTTAGTTTATAGATTATACTAATACTTTATAGTTTAATAATAAAATTATATCTACTTCTAAGGCTGCCTATAAAATTTTTAAGCGGTACTAGGCTTCTTTAGCACTAAATATTAATATAATATTACTAGGCAATTAAGATTTATTAAACTCTTTTAATTAAAACTAATATTTAGATCCTATTTTTAGTAGCTAGAACTATAATAATTTAGCTTATAAGTATTTTTTTAGGTATATTTTAGCTATTACTAATTTTTATTTAGTACCCTACTATTATCTATTTAAGTAGTAGATAGCTAATAATACTACTTAAGTAATAGGCTAAAATATTAATCTAAAAGAAAATCTTACTAGCTACTTAAATAAATCTATTTTAAGTTTAAATTAAAAGTAATTTAATCTGTTTTTAAAGGGCTAAAATACGTATATAAAATTAAAGTAGTAGTATTATAATTATAATTATTTTACTTTACTAAAGTATTAGAAGATAAAAAGTAAGTTATACTCTTATAGCTAGAGGTTTTTTTTTAAACTTTTATCTACTTTTATCTATTTTAGACTCTAAGCCACTCTTACCCTACTTAGATTTTAAGCGGGCTTAGTAAGGCTAAAATATATAAATATAAGCAACTATATAAGCTACTTAATAAGACTTTAGCTATATTATAGTCATAATTATTTAATTTTCTTATAATTAATTTTCTTTATTTTAAATTTCTTTTATTTAGATTTCTTTTATTTAGAATAGATAAAATTTAATAGACTCTCTTTTTTTTACTTTTTATTTACTTAATAATTAGTAACTATATATTTTATAAATTAAGTAGTTCTTTAAAATATATAAATTATTATTACGTAAGCGTCTTTATTAATTTATTAGTAGGTATATTTCTAGTTTATAAATAAATTACCTTAAATAATTCTTTTATATATTCTTAACGTAACTATATATTCTAAATATTTATATAGTATAATTAAGTCGTAATTCTTTTATTAGCTTTAACTATAAGCCTAATTATCTATTAATTATCGTAGTAGATTCTTTAAATAGATTTTAAATTAAGCGTAATTTCGCGGAAGAAGCGCTTTAAAGCTATTATTTTTTTACTTATATACTCTAAAGCAATTAGCTTAGCTTTTATTATTAAAGTAGTAATAGTAGTTTATCTAGCTACTTTTTAAAAAATTATATTTTTAAATATTATTATAATATAGCTATAAGATAATCTTTTTATCTTAGAGTTATTAGTAAATAAAGCGTTTTTATAAATTATAAAATTAGGTTTATTATATTATCTGTATTAAATTGCCTGCCAGCGAGTATAATATAGGTAAATAATTATTTTATTAATAATAGTAAAGTGCTATAGGCTTAGATTTGTTAAAAACTATAATAGCTTTAAGATTATAAATATAATATTTAGGTAAAGTATAATTACTATATATAGAACTAATTCTATACGTTTCTAATATTATTTAATATCCTACTTATAAGCTTTTTTAGTAAACTTAATAAACTTTTTTAAGGAGAGAGGCGTATTAGGGAAGCTATTACTATTATTAAGGCTAAATTTTTTTATAATCTTATTAATATATATATTATAGATAAGTATAACTATCTTATTTTTATAATTATAGATTATTTTAACCTTAAAAAACTATTAAATAAACCCCTTTACTTTAATTTTATATTTTAAAATAATTTAGCTCTAAAGTTATTTTACTATTATTTTATAATTTTTATAATATAGTAGCAGAATATTATTTATATAAAATAAAATAAAAACTATTTTTTTATAATTAAAAAAAAATAAAATTCTTTTTTTAATACTATAAGTCTAATAGTATATAGTAAGTTTAAGAATTTTTTATACTAAAAGTAGGGCGAGTCGCGTAGGCTATATAATACTTAATTAAGCCTAATATATATACCTTACTTTTTAAATTTATTAAATAATTTATATATTACTAGATTCTCTATTAATATTAAAGTATTAAAAAATACTTTAATAATATTATACTATAGAATCTTTAGGTTAAATTCTACTATAAATATTATTATAGTTTAGAATAATCTTCCTGCGAGCGTAGCAGTATATATTAATTATATTAAATTAATTTTTTAGAGATCGCCTTTTATAATAATATAAACTTTATATTTAATAAAATATTTATTTTAATTAAATTTATAGGTCTAGACCTATTTTAATAATAAAAGTTAATTATTTACTTCTATTTTAGTAATTTTTTTTTAAATTCCTCTCTTTAGAAGCGTATTAATTTTAATATATAAAACTTTTTTAAATTTATTTTTAAAAAAATATAAAGCGAGCTGCTTCTACGTTATAAGTAGTAGAGAAAAATTATTTTTATATATATAATAAGAATCGCGGTAGGTAAAGTAATTAAAAAATAATATTTTAAATATTTTTTTAAGTATCGCGGCTATTACTATAGTATTAAAAGTAATATATATTTATAGCTTAGCGTATACCTCTATAGCGCTAAAAAAGAATATATATATAAAATTAATTTAAAAATTATTATTCTATAAATCCGTAATTACTATATAAGTATTTATAAAATTTATTCTACCCCCTAGTTAATCGCCTAAATTATTATTTTTAGATTGCCTTTTATAGAGGGGTAAATTTATATATTTAATTTTAGTCCCTTTTTTAGGGTTATTACCGTAATATTACGCGATTTTAGACTAGCTATTTAAACTTCTACTATATTACGTAATCGACTAACTCTTAATAAGCTTTTTATATAGTAACTATAACAACTTTTCTACTAGCACTAATAACCTATAACCTTTTTAGATAGACAGTAATTAAAATATTAAAATATAATATAGTACTCCCCGCAGAATCTCTTAATCCTTTTATAATAATTACTAATTTTTTAATAGTAACCTCTTATAACTATTTTATAGTACTATAGCGTACCTTTTTTTTATTATTATTACCCGTTTTACTTTTACGCGTACGTATATTTCTACGCCTAAATAATTTTAACCGCCTTAATAAGTTTTTTTTACTAAAGCTTTACTTTTTTTACTACTTTAAAGAAGTCTTTTTTTTTTATTATTAAAATACTACTATTACTATTACTACTACTACCGCCGCCGCCGCTACTACTACTATTTTTTACCTTAAATAAAAGAGTTTTACTCCTTTTATACTATTATACTATAAAGCCTACTATATTACTGTATAATTAGAAGTAGACTTTAATATCCTTATAAGTATTATTAAGGCTAAGGATTACGTTTATTTTAAGTAAGAAAAGGCACGTTAGGATTAAATTAGAATTAAAAATATTAACTAAAAAATCTAGTCTATTAAATAAGCTAGCCTACTATACTACGCGGAGATAGGAGTTAGAGTAATTTTTAATATAATTTAATTAGTTATTACTATTAGCAAAAGCCTATATTATATACTAGAGGTTACTTAGTAAACTAATTATTAAATACTAAAACGCTAATATCGTAGATATAATAATAATAATAAAAAATTTTAAGACTTTAAGTATATAGTATTTATAAAAAGGAGAAAAAGCTATTATAGTTACTATTTTAAACGCTCTATATATTAAACGCCCTATATACAGCCTATAGTTCTACCTAAAATAATAATAATTTATAAATACTTTATTACTATTCTATAGTTATTATTCCGCCGTTATTATAGCTACCGTCTAATAAGTTATCTATTAAATTATTACTTTACTAGCTATAAAATTTAAAAAATTCTATATTTAATAGGCCCTAGATTATAGTGTTTTTAATTTTTATCTACTTTTATATTATAAGTAAAAACGTAGCGTATATAAAGTTAATATAGCTCCTATAAATAAACGTAAAAAAATATATTTAATTTTAAGTCTTTACTACTACAGTCTCTTACTTAATTATATTACTTAATCCTAATTATACTTTTAGTAATTTTAAGCTAGTAATATTTTTACTTTACTTATAATAGTAAAAATATTATTTATAATTTAAAAGATAGTTATAGAGTAATTATATTTTAAATTTTAAAAATTATCTCTAGAATTTAATAAACTAGCTTTTTTAGCTTTATATATCCTCTAGTAGTTATTAGATACTTTTTAATTTTTTATAAAATTATTTTAAGCGGCGTCTGGCGCTAGCGTCGCTTTTAAAGTTATAAGATTTAATTATTTATTTAATATTATATAAATTTTTAAATAATTACTTACTAAATAATTATTCTATATAGCTATTAAGTTCTTAGTAGTACTAAAAAGGGCTTAGTTTACTACTTTTTTATACTAACTATAATTAGCACCCCTAGATTTATAATTAGAATTTAGATATTTATTTTCCTTATTTACTTATCTAACTAGTTTAATAAACGTATATTATTAAATACTGCGCCTAAATTTATAAACTTATTCTTATAGAGTACCTTAATAACTAAAACTACTTCTTTTTTAGGTATCCTATAATAGGATAGCCCCTTATAGAAAAGCTTTTTATTAAAAATAACGTTCTAAGTTATAATTATTTAATTAAGTACTAGGACCTATATTCTATAAATATTAAAAATATAATAGCTTACTAAGTATCTAATATAGCCCTATAGGTTTACCTTAAATTTACGCTTATTACGGCCTACTAAGCACTTTTTATTTAAAGGGTAAGTATAGTTGCCGTATACGTAAATTTTATTCTAATTAAAACGTAAATTTACTATTATATTTTTTGTAATTATAGACTTTTACTATTTAAAGTATTACTTAAACTAGTTATTAAGTACTTTATTTAGTAATTATATCTTATAGAATAATAATAGACTTATTTTATATAATTATATTATAGTATCTATTATTTTAGGCTAAAACTTAGTAGGTATATAAGTGCTTAATTATATTTTAATTACTTTTAAAATTATTTTTTAGTCTACCCTCTCGGCGCTGCTATTTAGCTTATGAGTATATAGTAGGGTTATAATAAATTTAATTTTTTAATTAGCTACTTATTTTCTAAAATATAAATAATTATACTATAGTACTGTAACAGTATTATTATCTTAAATAAGTATATAGATTTTTAAATTATATTACGTAAAAAGTAGTTTAGTAAAGTTCTTAAAAACTTCTATAATTAATTTTAAGCCCTTTAAGTAGAAGTTATAATTATAGATCTTTTTACTAAAGTTAGTCTTTAGAATTATACTTTATTACTCGCCTAATCTGCCTGTTAGTATATTAAAAAGGTTTTATAATACTTAAAAAAAGAATTACGATAATTATTTTCTTAGTTTTTTAAAAATTACTTATATTATATAAGTAGTAGAGTAGTATATATATTTTAAATAAGCTATACTATTAATTTTAATATTCTAAATATACTATACTAATATTCGTAATACTACTTTTTTTTTTTTTTTTATATAAAGGCATACATATACTCCTCCTTTTTTAAAACCCCTTTTGGTCGCCCCGAGCCACCACAGCTACACTATTTGTTTGATTAATATATAAATACTACTTTTTTTAGGTAACCTAATTACTAATACTATATTTACTTACTATTAAGTTAGGGATAATTAACCTATAATTTTTAAATTTTACGATTATCTATTACAGTATTAATTATAAGGTAAAAAGTAATTAGCTTATATTTAATAAAAATAAAGTTATACTTATATTATAATTTTATTAAAATAATATTCTACTTTAGCGTACTTATACGTAAAGTATAATTAAGACCTAAATACTAAATACTAGTCTTCTCTAAATAAGTTTTAGAGATAATATTATAGTAATATAAAAGCCTTTTACTATTATAACGTCTTTAAATATTAAATTTTTTATATAAGGGCTATTTATATTATATAAGACTTACTTTAGGATTCAATCGCCTATTGTAATAATTACTAATACTTATATATTAGCTTTAACACTCTTAGTTCTAATTACCTTTTTAAATATTCTAGGAATAAGTATTAAGGTATTATTAATAAAATATATAGTAGTACTACTATCTAAAATAGTATTCTCTAAGAAAAGATACGTACTAAATATTATAATCCTATAGACTCCTATACTCTTTTTGTCTAATATAAGTATTAAAGAATCTATAATAGTAGTTATAATTTTTTTTAAATATACTATTCTATTGTTAGTGTTCGTCTTTTAATTTTTAAAACCTTTTTTTTTAATTTTTATTTATAGATTAGTATATTTAGTTTACTATAAATAATTAAAAATTTTCTTTTTTATTAGAACTAGAAAGTATAATTAGTAGTAATCCTTTTAAATATTTTCCTATAACTATAGTCTTAAGCCTATAGTAATAAATTAGCTTCTAGTAATAGTAAGTAGATTTTAAGTATAAATAAATAGGCTTACGCTTAGTTTAATACTTATTTTAATTTTTATTAGTACTTAAGTTAGTATTAGAGCTGCGTTTACTAAATATTATAAATACTATTAATTCTTTTTTATAATTAGTACGTAAAGACTACTACTAAAGTATTATAAAAAAGACGTTTCTAATTTTATTTAAAGTTAAAAGGGGTTGTTTAAGTATTAAATTACGCGTAATATTACGCTTTATTAATTATATTTAGTTAAAAATAATTCTTTACTTTAATATAATTAAAAAATTATAAATAACTATTTTTTTTTTACGTTAAGTATTTTATATATATATACCTTTCTATAAAGAAACTTCTATTTATTATATTATTATTTAGAATCCTATCTTCTATACTTAGCTTTTTTAAAATAAATATAATACTATACTTATACTAAATTTTACGTATTAGTATTAGTTAGTATAAAATTAGTTCTAAGTATATATATTATCTCTTAAAGTATTAGCTTCTAGTAATTAAAAATTTTAATTATTGTCGGCTCTAATATATTAAAGTATATAGTTTTATTTACCTAGTCCCTAAGGTTTTTAAGGTAATTATTATTTATAAACTAATTAGTAAATAGTACTCTATATTCTGTTATCTATATAGAGTACTATTTTACTTATACTTTATATTCCTTAAAATCCTTTTTATATTATTTCTTAATTATAGGATTATTAGTATTTAAAAGAGTTAGTTAGATTAGGAGTAAAAAGTACTATAGTTAATAATTTTTTATAGAGGTAATATTCTCTCTATTAGGGTTAACTTCTTTCTAAATTTCTTTTTATATAGTAAGGAATTAGAATTATATATACTAATTAGGCTAGCTTAAACGGCTTATTAGCTAATAGGGCCCTATTAGAATTAAGTTAGTTATTATAATAGACTAATTAGTAAGTAATTAAAGAAAGGGGGAAATAGACTTAGTTTAATAATTAAATACGTTAATGCAATAGTAAAGAATAATTAAAGTATATAAAAATAAGTACCTACTAGTATTAAGTTACGTAGGAAAAATTATTCTACGGTTTTAAAGTGCTAGACTTATAATTATAGTAAATTAAATAATACTTATTTTTAGAGTAGAAGGTAAATTAATACTATTTCTAAAATAAAATAATTAAAATTAAATATATATATGATAGGTAAGTAATTAGGTAACCTAGTTACGTAATTAACCCGTAATTAGAGAGAGTATATAAGCCTTAATATTATAATAGTAATCTAATAATAAAATTATATTAATTATAAAAATTAAGTCTATACTTATATAATTACTACTTACGTAATATATTACTAATATTAAAATATAATATAATATCTTTTTAATTATATAAATTTAAAATACTATTTATTTAATATAGCGCGATATACTAACTAAAATAATAATATTATTTATAATATATATATCTGGTTATTTTTTTAATTATATCTAGAAGAATAACTTTTATTTTATCTATAGCTTTTTTAGACTAGTGTCTTAATGCTACACTTTACGTCTTTTTATATAATAGTACAATATTTAATAAAACTTAAATTTTAAGTTAATCTTTTATTAAAAGTAAATACTTTTATTCTAATAATTATTTTTACGCTAAAAAAACTTATTATAACATGTATAATACTGTATAATATATTAATAATAAAATAATAATAATAATAATATAAATAGGATTTAAAGGGGTAGAGTTCTTACTATAGTTTTAAGAGTAAAAAGAAATATTAATAGAGTCTTAATTAAAAGTCCTAAATAAGAAGATAAAAGATTTATAATTAGAAAATAGTTTAAATATTATAAAAATTTTTTTATAAAAGGATTTTAAAAGAGAAGAGTTATAATATTAATATAAATAAAAGAACCTATAATTATTAAAAAAAAATGGTAAAAAAAGGGATTAATGTACGCTAAAGAGAAAATTAAAAATATTAAAAATATAAATTTTTTAATATATTAGTACTATAAACAGGAGAGACTAGAAAGGAGGATTATAGAATAGGAGGTAATAATTAAATTAAAAAAAATAGCTATTAGCTAATAATAAAGTAGGTTATTTTAATATTTTAATATATTAACATATATTATTATTTAGATATCTTTACTTTATAGTTTTGTTTTTTTAATATTAATTATATTAATTATTTTATTAGTTACGATTTAATATTTTAAATTTATAAAACTCTAAAGTTAAAAAATAAAAGTAATTTAGTATTTATAAAAATACCTAATTAATATATTTATATTATAAATAATAATAATATAAAATAAAGTTCTTATATGTAAAATTAAACTAAATATAATAAGGCGTAAGTAACTTTATAGATTATTTAGATTTGTTTTTAATAAAATAATATATATATTATATTATATTATAATTATAAGTTTTATATTTATATTAATGTAAATTATTAATTATAATAATATAATACGCTTATTTATAAAATGACGGACGTTTTAAACTAGTTTTAAAAAAATTAAAATTTATATATTTTTTTACCTAGACTATAATACTAATTTACACTATATAAGAAATGTATAAGATTATATAAAATCTAGACTAAATAAAAATAAAAGGACTAATTTAGGTATAGAGTTAAGTTTAAGAAATATAGAAAGTATAAAAGAACTATTTTTAAATAGTAAAATATAAAACTATAAAAACTTATTTATAATTATACTTTATTTCTCCCAAGCTATTATAAAATACCTATAAAATCTTAGGAATACTACACTAGGTAATAGTAATATATTATTTACTAGTTTATTATTAAAACTATAAAAATATAACTCTATTAATAATTATATAATCTAGTATTAATTATTATATATATAAAATTAGGCTAATTTTACAACTTAAATAAAAACTTATAATAGGCTAATATAGAATCTTAAATATAATTTATATTTACTATTTTTTTAACCCCTAAACCCCTTAGTAAGTATTCCCTCTTAAGGTAAATAGAATCCACTAACTGTTTATTTTAATATACTATTTTTCTTATATTTTTTTAGAATACTAATTATAGAGTTATATTATTATAAATTTAATATTATTTTTAATTACTCTTTTTTGCTTTTACACCCCTATAATAATAATATTTTTATTTTATATAAAAAGAACCTCTATATATATATTATATAACGATATTATAGTAATAGTACCACTAAATATAATAGTAAGTATAGAATATATATATAATTATAATAATACTATTACTAATTATATTTTATAGATAGTATCGCGTAATATATATATAACTACTTTATTTATACGAGTGTAAAATTAAGATATAAAGTAAGTATAGCTTATTATATATTTTATATATACTAAATATATATTAGATAAGTATATTTAAAAACTTTATTATATTACTACTTAAAAGCTACTATAACAGTCGTAATTATAAATATATTATAGTTGTAGTTAATTAATTATTTAAATAAAAGTTTATATGTTAAATATTATTTAATACTAAACCATATATTTAAACTTTTATTAATAACGATTATTATATAAAGAAATACGTATTATATTTAATAACTAAATATAATACGTAATTTACGTTTTAGTTTTAAAAATAATTATATATAAGAGTTAGTATAATACTAATATTATTTATAGCCTTTTACTTAAAGATAAATAGAGACATAAAAATTACTAATTAAGTATTAAAAGCTTTTATACACTACTTTATTATTTATAAATAAAATAACTAAATATAATTATTTCCAATTATAAAGTTTAAATTAAATAATAATATTATATTAATTAATAAATGTATAGACATACACCTTCTTTTTTAAAATCCCTTTTAATCGCTCCGAGTTACTTCAGGCACACTATTTATTTGATTAATATATAAATATAATTTTATTAATAGATATAATACTATTTAAAGGTATAAAAGAATACTTGCTATATATAGGTACTAAATCTCTTAGTATACTACTAAAAAAAATAGAAAGTAATACGTAATACGGAAACTATAAATAGACTTCTTATATATATAAACTATATAAGATAATAACTATATTTAGTGCTAAGGTAGGCATTAGTAAAAATAATAGAATATATTAATCATAAAAAACTACTAGTAATAAATATTAATTTAAGTAAATAAATAATACTTAACGTATATAACGTATATATACGTTACTCTAAAATTCTAAAATATTAGCATTTTAAACTATTTAAAATTATAAATATTTATAATAAATAATTAGATAACTACTATAGTATAAACTATACTTTTAAACTTAACTTTACTAGTTATACTATACGTAGAAACGTTTAATTATAATTTTACTTATAATTATTTTGCTTATATAGTAGTGTAACAAAAAAACAGCGTAATTAAAAAAAACTAGTTTTTAATAGTTTTATAACTCTATTAATATTATATTTAAAAATTTAAAAAGCAAACTTATTCATTAATAAACCAATAGAATATAATAAAATAAAGCCTAACTTAACTTAGCATTTTTATAGCCTTAGCTATATAGTCTTAAACCTAAGACTTTTTTTTTACTTAACTTTACGTCTTAATAACTTTTTAACTAGAAAATAAAATTAGCTATAAAACATATATATATTAGTAACCACTAAGTAATATTTATAATATAAATTTTAAGTACAATTTCTTATCTAAATATTTAGTATTTTAAATCTAGAATTTAAAGTCTTAGTGTAGAGATTTAAGACATTATTAAAAAAACTATATATTTAACTTATATATAAAAATTTAAAATACTAAATAACACGAGGAAAATATTATAAGTTTAAAAATAAATTAATTATTTTATTTACTATTATATTAAATTAGTAATAGCCTAAAAACACTTTTAATTTTTATTAATTTAAAGTCTTATAATATATTATTTAGTAAAAATAATAAAATAAATTTTATTTTAAATATTCGATTTTTTTATTATCTAATTAGGTTAGTTATATTTTAAGTATATATTATATAATAATAAAAATATATTATAAACTATAAATTATGACTAAAATATTTAAAATTATATATAAAATTATATAAAATATTAATTAGGTAAAATATATTACGCTCTGTCTTATTTTTTATAATTTTATTATTATAATAAATTATAAGAAAATTTTTATAAAATACTATTAATTTATACTATAATTATATACATAAATAATACATATAAAATAGAATTTTTTTAAAAAAAAAATTAAGTCTTTATATTAAGGCTACCTAACTATTTAAGAAAAGTGTTTTATCTTCTAAACGAACTAGAATCAGCTCTTTAACTCCTAAACTAATATATAGGTTATATTACTAAATATAGTTATATTAAACTACTAATTTATTATCTAATTAGGCCTAGTTTCCTACGCTAAGCCTATTTAGGAATAGATTTTTATCTTATCTAACTTTAGATAGTAATTTAGCTAAAATACTTTTAAATATAACGTATTTTATATAGGAATTTTAGCTTATTTATAGTTTATATTAATTTTTTAGTAGTATTCTATACTTCTAAAAACTCTATTTTTTACTAGTAAAGTAGGCGTATTTAAAGAATACTATAATAAGGAGAGGAATTAAACCCCTAATATAAAGAATAATAATAAAAATTTAAAAAATTTCGCAAGTCTAAAGTATTTTTAGGTACTTACCTACTATGCCACCCCACTATATAAAATAGCAATATATATATATTTTTTATAACTAATTTTATACGCGAGTTGGAAAGTTATAAAGATATAAAATTAGGTAAAAAAAAAGTCTTAAGTTTAAGACTATATAACTAAGGCTATAAAGACGCTAAGCCTTATTAGGCTTTTTTATATTTTATTTTATAATTATTTTATAAATAAGGTGTCTTTCTAAATTTTTATATATAATATTAATAGAGTTACTAAACTTTCAAAAACTAGTTTTTTTAAATTACGTTTTTTTATTACCCCTTTATAAAATATAACGTTACTATTAGAGTAATAATAAAACTATAAAAGTATATTACTATTAAATAAAATCTATTAGTTTATAATATTAAAGTAATACTAAATTATAATATTAATAAATATATAATTAAGTCTAAGACTAGCTATAAAGACTTAGTATAGTTTTTTATTAAATAACAAAATTATAATAACTCTAACTAGTAATCCTATTTTAATATTATAGGTTATTAAAAATACTTTATTAAGTACTACCGATATTATCTATAAATACTTTAAAAATAAAGTATATTCTTTTAAAAAGCTTATAATATATAAATAGCCATCGTCTAGTTTATAATTAAGAAATACTTTATTAATAATTAATAACTGGTAAATAATTAATAAATAATTAATAAATAATAAAATATAGTTAGTAAATAGGTAGTCTAATAAAATAATAATAATAATACGGCTAAGTATAAAGGGCACTTTTAAAAATATAAATAAAAAATAAAAATAATTAAACTTATTTATTATACTCTATAACTCTAATAATTAAGTTATACAGGGAGGTAATTTAGGGAAAGAACTTATTTAAAAAGTTACCTTTTTTAAAATAATATAAATTTTTAGTTATAAGACCTAAAAATATAAAAATAATACTATTTTAAGAGAAAAAGACTAGCGTATTTTATTCACTCTGTTAGAGGCTGCTTAGTAAGCCCCTAAGACATAAAAGAAATTTAGTAAATATAACGAATTTTTAGAATTATATTTTAAACTATTATAACGTTTGATTTTGGATCCGAAATTGTCTAGTTTTTATATATATTATAATAGTATCTATAATATATAAGTACATTAAATTATATTATATATTTATATATAAAATATATAATTTTTTATATATTATATATTTATATATTAATCGAATATATAGTGTGGCTATAGTGGCTCGGGGCGACCAAAAGGAATTTTAAAAAAGGAGGAGTATGTGTATACCTTTATACTTAATGTGTCGAAAAAGTATAATTCTTTAAAAAGTTACTTTTTTATATTTTTAAAAATAAACTCGTTAATAATATATTACTAGTACTTAGTATAATATTCTTATAATTCTAAAAGTATATCATAATAGCTAGGGAGTAATAAAATATAATTATTAATTACTTATTATACTATTTTATACTACTATTTAAATATAGTTCTTCTAATAGTCTCTATACTTTCTAAACTTAATTCTATACTTAAATTAGTCCTTTTATTATTATTTCCCGTAGATTTTAAATAGTATTAAATATTTTTTATATAGACTAAATTAGTGTTATAGGCTAGATAAAAAAAAGATGTAAATTATTCTTAAACTAGTTTAAAACGTCCTTTATTTTATAAATAAAGACGTTATTTTATTAAAATTATTAATATAAATTAATATTAATATAAGATTTATAATAATAATTTTATATATATTATTATTACTATTATTATATTATAAAAAAGTTTAAAAATTTATTAAGTTACCTACCTCTTTTTATATTTAGTTTAATATTAAATATAGAATATATATATATTATTATATTATTATATTTAAAAAAAAATATTTATTAACTTAGTTACATCTTTCTATCTTTTCTTTATTTTTAAATATTAGAACTTTTTTTATATAATATGTATTAGTAAAAGAAATAAATAAATAAAGTATTTTAGTAAATCCTAAATTACTTTTACCTTCTAACTAAATTACGTTCGAAACTTAATAAATTAAATTATAATAAATAAAATAATTAATATAATTATTATTTAAAAAATAAAACTATACTATTTAAATATATTAAATATAGTATACTTTAATATACTAAAATATAAAAATAACTTACTTTTTAATAAATAAATAAAAATTTCTTTTTCTAACTCTATTATTACTCCTTTTTTTATTATACTTTTTTGCAATCTTTTTTATTTATATTACTAGCTTTTTAGTATATATTCTTTCTTATAGATTTATATTTTTTATTTTTTTTTTTACCGTATTTTAATCTTTTTTTTAGTATTTTCTTTATTAATTATTAGTTTTTTTTTATATATATTAATATTATAACCCCTCTCTTTCTTAATCCGTTTATAAGAATTTTTTTAAAGTATTTAGACTATTTTTGTATAATATTGTTTTATTTTCTTATTTAGCGCTTTTAGTTAAGTTTTTATTAATAACTTTTTTTATACTACCTACGGAACCCTATTACTTTTAACTTTATTTATTTTATTTTATTTTTAATATATTATAAAGTATTATAAATACTATTACAAGTCCTTTTTAAAGTAAAAATAATTATAAAAATTAAAGTATTTACGTTTGGGGAAAGATTAATATTAGATTTAAGTTTTTTAAAATTTACCCCATATTAAAATAATAGGACTCTAGATTTATAAAATTAAATATATATTATTATATAGTATAATATTAAAAATATATTACCTAATTAGTATTTATATAAGTAAGTACTAAATTTTTACTAATTATATAAATATATTATTATATAATAAATGCTTACTAAAAATTAGGTTAGATAACCTACGCTAGTCCTAGAATAATATAGGTAAAATTTTAGTTATATATATTTATAAACTAAAAAGTTATAGGAACCTAAAAAGAACCTAATAATATTATAATATTTAGATAATTTTAATTTATTTCGTATATTAACTAAGTAGTAATTAAAATTCTTATAAAGCTCTTTTTAACTATTTTTTTAAATAGTAAAATTTACGTATTTTTAGTCTTAGTAATTAATTTTATTTTTATTTTTAATAATTATAACTTTTTAAATTACCCTTTTTTAATATTACCTCCCTGTAATAGTTTTAGAACTTTTTTAATTTTAAAATAATAATATAAATTAAACTTTGAATAACGATGTACCTTAAAAAGTTTTTTTTTAATAGTATTCTTATTTTTATAGCGTAATAGAGTTTATAAAATAAATACTTTATTATTATTAACTTTACTAATTTTTATTTTTTTTTATTAATTTCAAGCTTTTTAAAAGTATATTCTATATTTTAAATTTAACCTACTAAAGCTTAAAAGCGATTAATTAAATAGGGTATAAATAGTTTTCTACTCCTAAAAAACTAAATAAAAGAAAGAGCCTAAATAGAATTAATAATTTTAAAAGCCTACTTTATTTTTTTTTATATTAAACTTTTTATAACGCTATTAAGTACTTAAAGTCTAGTTAATATATAACTATTATAAAGCGTAATATAAATATTAGACTAATTTATTTATTAAAATAGCTATCTTGTTATAATTAGGAAATATCTTTTAGAGCTTAAGGGTGTAATCTATTTTATTAAACTAAAAAAATAAAAAAATCTTCTGAAAGCTAAAGTATAAAAAATTTATTTACGCTTATAGTAGGAGCGTATCTTTTTATAAAAATAAATCGTAAAGTTACTAAATATTAAAATATAAAATTTTTCTATTAAAACTATATAATGATTTTATTCTACTTAGCTATATATTATTTGTATACTTAATTATAATATTTATTTTTTTTTACCTACTTTTTATAGATCGTAATTATAGATTTAAAACAAAAAAGCTAGTAGCTAAAAAATAAATTTTTATTAGCTTTTTATTAATTTTAATATATTTAAAATACTTATAGTACTAAGTACGTCTAAATAAATTTAGGAGTTTAAAA
Source organism: Pleoardoris graminearum (assembly GCA_030770415.1). Taxonomy (NCBI): domain Eukaryota; kingdom Fungi; phylum Ascomycota; class Dothideomycetes; order Pleosporales; family Didymosphaeriaceae; genus Pleoardoris; species Pleoardoris graminearum. The sequence continues at coordinate 206,247 of JASEKS010000109.1, read as the reverse complement.
TATTTAATATAATAAAAATTAAAAATATATATTTTTAAACTATTAAATAAAAATTTTTAAAGTTATTAGGAAAAGAAATTAAAAATTAAAAATCTAGAAAAATTTTAAAAAAATAAAGATTAAGAAAAGTTTTACAATTAATTATAGGTAGAGTAGTAGTAATATATATAACTAACTTATAGTATTTATATATAGTTAGAGAGCTTAAGCAGCTATTAAAAAAAATAAGATTTAAAAAAAAGCTATAAAATAATATAGATAGTATAACAGAGCGTAAATATAATAATAATATATAAAAAGAATATAAAAATTATTTTAAAAAAAAGTTAGTAAAAAATTATATAAATAATATTTATAGTACTAAATAGTAGTGTATTTAGTATAATTAATCTTTTACTTTAAAACTCTACTACCTAGTAATACTACCCACTAAAAAATTACTTTAAAAAGTTTTTTTTAAATTTATTCTATAGCTACTATAAGCCTAAAATAATTTATTTTTAATTATATAAATAGTTAAGCTATTTCTATTAGCTTAACTAAAAGGTATATTATAGAAAAATATTATAAAGCTTATATTATTAGTTTATAAAACTCTTTAGAGTAAAGAATTTATTACTCTTTTATATATATATAATACGGCTCTTTAGCACTTTTTTTTAGTAGTAGTTTTAATTCTTTAAATTTTAAAAACTAGTAATTTCTAGCTTGTTTTTTCTCTATAACCAGAAATAATAAATTTATTATTTATAATATTATAAACTATTTTATTAATAGCTATTCTATAACTACTAGTAAAAGTTTAAAAATACTTAATTTTATTTAAATATATAAATTAACAGCTGCGTAAAAATAGTTAACTAAAAAAAAAACAAAAATTAAAAGTAATATTTACTACTAAACTACTATTAAAATATAACTCTAAATAGTATAAAACTTAATATAAAAATATAGTATATATTTATAAATACGTAATTATACTTTAATAAAATTTAATTATAAAAAATATCTAAAAAGCGTATAAATAAGTAAAAATAAAAATATATAACAGTAATAGTAATAACTTAAGGCGTATAATACTTTAATAGGTATTTAATAGTAAAGGCGCCTAAAAGACTATTTAATTTATTTAGTATTATTATTTATACTTATAAAAAGCGTTTTAGTAAAAAAATTATAAAAATTAAATTAATTATTAAAAAAAAGTTTTAGGCAGTAGTAGAAGAACTTTAGACATAGTAAAGTTTTTACCGTCTTAGTATAGTATAGAATAACTGTCGTAGGTTATAGGTTAAGATCCTATTAGCCCGTAGAGGCTAGTCTATGGCTTTTTGACAGCTTGGTCGCCTAGCCTGCTTAGTAATCCAATCTATCTGCTTATGTCTCTGAGGAATCTTGTTCCTTGCTAATTTACAGCGGTACAAGGGGGGTCTTCGGACACCGACGTACCTTGCCAAGTCTATAGGTGCAGGTCGGATGTAACCTACCTGGATGTACCTCAGGCAATAGAACCCACCGGTGCGCTTGACTCCAGACGTACGCGCACCGTGCTCACTGCATTGACAGGCGTCGCTCTAGCATTATTTCCACTCCTCTGGATCGATAAGCTTAACACCCGCCACTCTGGGAGGAAAAGAAGGCCAGTGTCTCGGTCTGCGCCATATGCTACGCGCGGACCATACGTCTAGCACCATCGCATCATCGTAGGGTATCACAAATGAGGGGTAGCTTAGATTTGAAGCGTCCATAAGAGTCGGAGACGGAGATTTTTACAAAGCATCACTCTACATAACAATCCTTACGAAGCCCGTTGCCGATATGAGCGCCCGCATCAACACCGTCCTTATCGTTGGAGGAACCGCGGGAATTGGCGAACAGTTCGCTCGTCGCTTCCACAGCCTGGGCAAGAAGGTCATCGTGACTGGTCGGAACCATGACAAACTTACCGAGTTGGTTAAGGAGCTGAGCGGACTCGAGACGCGCCGGGTAAGACACCAAATCGATCCATATACGCCTCTCCGGAGATGCTAATTAGCGTCTTAGTTCGATATCAGCGACTTCTGCGCTCTCGAAGCACATGCTGCCGGAATTCTTAAGGACTTTCCCGAACTAGACAGCGTTATCATCAATGCGGGAATCCAGAAAAGCTTCAACCTTTTTGATCCCTCCAGCATCGCAGCCAGCGAAATCGCTCGCGAGATAGAGACAAACCTGACCGCCCCGATGTTGCTGGCTCGAATTTTTGCTCCTCATCTGCTCGGACTGGCTCTGAATGGCACCAAGACGAATTTGTTCATTACGAGCTCCTCCCTAGGCTATGTTCCCCTGGGATTCTACCCCAGCTACAGCGCTTCGAAGGCCGGCATTCACGCTTTGACCTTGACTCTGAGGCAGCAGCTTGCGTTTGCGCCTGAAGAGGCGAAGAAGAACTTCAATATCGTCGAGATCGTACCCCCGTATACGGATACCGGGCTTGATAAGGAGCATCGTGAGGCGACAATTGCTGCGCAGGGCGGGCCCGAAAAAGCTTTTCCTGCGATGCCGCTCAGGGATTACGTGGATCAGTTCTTTATCGCCCTGGAGGAGACGGAAGCCGATGGCTCGCCGAGGAAGGAGATTGGGGTTGGGTTTGGTAAAGTGGGTGTTGATACGTGGAGGGAGAGTTTTGGAAAGATCTACGAGCAGTGGGGACTTTCTACTTAGGGGTAGGTATGAAGAACTGCGTAGGGTCTGTGAAATTGGCCAACGTCGGGGTACAAGTGGCACTCTGGAACTGTCTCCTAATATAGCACGTTGAAGCTATTCAGACTAGCAGTCCCATTTGCTGATCCAGAACGTGAGCCGACTTGTACCCCCACGCCGTGTAACCAGGGGCTGAAGGTCAACGACAAACACCTAATAGAGATATTTCTCAAGTCTCGGTGAGCGGTTCGAATTACAGTTCTTTTACATAGTCTAGAAGATGACCCGAACTGCCAAATCCTACTCCTACCCCATCCGTGGAGGTAAGCAAGTCCGTCCTCTGTCGCCTCATCCGCTTGTCTTCGGTAATCTTGTCTCCTCCAGCAGAATTTCCTCGTTACTGCTATGCATTCCGTACCCCTGGCGCGAGATGGAATTCATTCCAGTTCCACGACTAGCGCCAGAAGCCCATCCACTCAGATAAGAAATAAAGCTCTTTATGCGTTTGAAGGCCAATGTCATGATCGGTTTACTCATAGGTACGGTGGCCGCGATCATCAGCGCGGTGGATTCGACGCCGTTCCAGGCTTCAAGCGGAATGGTTGCGACTGAGGTTTGTTAACGCTTTGATCGTGATTGAAATTGGAGAATGCGCTTACAAGTTGTGTCATTTGCATCGAGTAATGATTCGATTGTAGACATTTTGTAGATGGATACTATTCCAGCGCTAGTGTCTTGTTGTTAGCTGTTTATTCTTCTCATATGTAAATCATAATGAAGGAATGCACATACTCCTCCTTTTTCGAACCCCTTTTGGTCGCCCCGAGCCACCACAGCCACACTTTTTGTTCGATTAATATACAAATATATGTAAATCATAAAGGCAAAGGGATTTCACGTACGGTATCCCAAGACTAAATGAGACCATTACCAGGATCTTCCTCGATTTTTCTATCTGAAGTTGGGATGTTCGAACCATGGGATAGAGGGCATAGATAAAGTCAAGGAAAGCTGAATAAGCTAGTTCATTGTAAGCGCACTTCGGTTAGAGAAGGCGGATGCAGATACTTGCCTACAGAGAAGTAGCTCATGTACAGGTATATTCTCGGATCCCAGCATTTACCCGGGATCATGGGTTGCCAATTCTTCTTGACGGGTTCACATTTAACGAAGGTTATTATCGTCATTGCGGCGTTCCACAGGAGCAAAAAGGCTAACAGAGACCAGAGAATGTGACCGAACCTCTTGCTGTAGGTCTCGAACAAGCGAACGAGCAGCGCGACGACGGGTAACTTCGGAAGCACGAAGGTCCAGAGGCTCAGCGCGGTGAGGCCGTAGGATGATTGTGCGAGTTTCAGGGTGTTGACGGGATCCTCAACCAGCAATTCAACTAAATGTCGTCCGAAGCCCATGGACACGTTGACAGTCAGCCATATGGTCCTCGCAAGGATGACCGCCTATCTTGAATGAGCTACACGAGCGCCGCACTGGACTGAAACTCATACCATGGCCAGCACAATCATTCCATCGTCGAGTTCCCAATTGTTCCTTTCAAGCAACCTCCGAGATACAAGGCGGAGCGTTACGGTAGCTGCGCGCGAGTCAGATGGGTCCCTAGTGAGAAAGTAGTGTGGCGCAGGTACATAGCGAAATGGTTGTGAAAACCCAGTTGATGGCGGACGCGAAAGCGCGTCTGTCCTCATTACCACCGTACGACATGGTGACAGTGGAGGCTGGCGTGTGGAGGTGGATCTTATTTGCTTTTACGACGGGAGTGGTGGGCGGCGGTTAGAAAAAGCCCCGCCGCCCTGAAGCCGCATCGGTTTACTATTCTGACCACACGTATTGTTCCTGGACTGCCTTGTGATCGTTTCATACTATTGTCGGGGTCCGGAGATTTGCTCACAGGGCATCTATACAAGTACTCAACGCTCACCAGAAGCTCCCTCAAAAGCTTGGAGCGTACCGGCCTATTGGCTCTACCTCCTGCTGCATAGCATCTTGGCAGTCGAACTGGGGTGTCGTTTGTACTACCCGAGGGCTCCATTACCAATTACGCACGGTCTCTCCCACCACCCCACCTGCCTATCGGCCAACAGCACCGCGGCTGTAACCACCATCAGGACTGCAAGACTCGCCGGCCTCCCCCGACTCTCACCACTTTAGAAGCGCCCACCTTGCGCAGGAATACGGTATCCAACAACACCATGGCAAGCCCCGTTATCGAGCTTCTCGGCGAACTACGGGCTAGCGCGGGCCCAGACCTCGCCGTCTTGACGGACCAGAACGATCTCGAATTCCAAGAATACGCTAAGCGGTGGACTGACATCAACCGCAAGACACCTGCCGCTATCGTGCTGCCTCTCTCCGAAGAGCAGATCCAGAAGACAGTACGAACATTGTCTCTACGGTCCTCGCTGAGCTCCCACTAACCCGTGAGCGCTCAGGTGCGATGGGCTGTCAGGTCGTCGGTGCCTTTCGTTACCAAGAGTGGTGGACATAGCGAGTGGAGCACTATCGACGACAGTGGCATCATCATCGATCTCAGCAAATATGCGAGCATAGATGTTGATGTTGAGGGATGCAAAGCTACGCTGAGGGGGAGCATCCTGTCGAAACAGGTTTCCGTGGCACTCGCCGAGGCGGGCCTCTTCACTGGTGAGCTCTGGACTTGCTGCTTGAACGCATATTTGGACTCGCTTCCTGCACCACCCCTGTACTTTTCGCTAACTTGCATGTAAAGCGCTGGGAAATGGTAATCCTGTGGGAGCCATTCCGTACTTTCTGGGAGGGGGAGCATCAATCATAACCTCCAACGTCGGTTACGGCTCGGATCAGATCATCTCTGCTCGCCTCATCGATGCCAAAGGCAACATAATTGATGTGACCGAGGAGAGAGCACCAGACCTGTTATGGGCTATTCGTGGAGCAGGCCAGTTCTTCGGCTTGGTCACCGAGCTCGTCGTAAAGGCATACCCCTTTGCTGAACTCGGCAACGACCAAGGAGTTATCTGGGCTGGGGGCTTTGTTTTTCCTCTCGAGAGGGCTGATGAGGTTGCTTCGATCATGGGGGAATTGATGAACGATAGCAGCCACGCTACTGCTGGCCTCATGATGATCATAGCTCCTCCACCAAAGCGCCAGCCAGCTCTAATCGTTGCCGCGCGGTACACTGGAAATCCCGACGACGCTAAGGTTGCATACAGACCGCTATACGGTTTGCAGCCACTAATTGTGAACGGCGGCCCCGTGCCCATTCAGAACATAAGCGACGGGCACGAGGCCTTCAATGCCAAAGGTGACTTCAAACGCTTCGGAGTAGTCGGCCTTCGCCACTTCGACAAGGCTGCCTTCTTGCAAGTCGTCAACTTGTGGAAGGCCATGGTAAACGAGTGCCCGGACGCCATCAGCACGTCTTTCAACTTCCAGTGGGATGCCAGGCCGCCGCGAATACCTTCTTTCGACTCGGCAAACTCTTTGCATGATATCCGCTTCTGGCAGAACAACTTTATATGGCACACAGATGCCGCGAACCGTCGAAAAGTTGACGAATACAATGAAAAAGCAATTGCCACGATGCGCGGGACGAATCGATCCGAGTATGCCGACTTTCAGAACGCCACGCGCACTGGTCCGATCGAGTTGCGCTTCCGCGGCGAGGGTAAGCTGGAGAAGCTGAGGGCGTTGAAAAGAGAGTGGGATCCGAGTGGTGTGTTCACCAGACAGCTGCTCGACTAGGCGCATATAAGGGGTGTATACCGATTGGCCACGGCGCTGGCTACGCTGGTAAAATGGGTCGGGTTGGGGTTGGGTTGGGGTTATAAAGCTAGGGCTACATTTTGTAAGAATATTAAAGTATTTTTTAAAAAGTATATACTAACTTTATAACTATAATTAATTAAGTAATACTATAATAATAAAAGTTTTAGCGCATAGGCTAAAATAAAATTATAAATTATAAAAATAATAGTTTTATTTACTAGATTTTATATAATTTAAGATTTAAATAGGTTTCTTATTTAAATTTTAAATTGTGTAGAATCTAGTAAATAAAACTATTATTTTTATAATTTATAATTTTATTTTAGCCTATGCGCTAAAACTTTTATTATTATAGTATTACTTAATTAATTATAGTTAAAAAGTTAGTAAATACTTTTAAAAAAAATACTTTAATGTTCCTTACTTATTTCTGCTTATATACGACCCTAAGTAGTCTGTGTGACCCTAACCTATTCGCCAGCGTAGCGCTGGTAAGTAGAGTCTGGCTTATACACCCTGTTCCACTAATGCTTATAAGCAGGGATATAAGGATAATTAATTAATTAATTAGTTCTTTAAATATAGTATATTTTTAAAATATTTATATCTTTTAGTATACTATATTAAATTTAATAATAACTATTTTATTAAACTTATTACTATCTTTATTAATAAGTTTTTTTTATAAAATTTACTACTTTTTATATATTTTAAGTATTCTTAACCTTTATAAGATTATTATATACTCTTTTACTAGAGGTAATAATAAGAATATAAATATAATTTTTATTTTTTATATAATTTAGTATTATAGGTAGTATTATAATATTAAAATATAAAAATTTATTATTATAAAATTTATATTATTTCTCTTTAATAAGACTAGTATATATAAATATTATTATAGTATATTTTATATTTTATTAATATTATTACTAGTATTTAGGTTTCGTATAAGGATATTTCTAAATATAATTAAAATATATATAAATTTTATAAGCTTATATAATATAAAAAATTAAAGGGCTTTATATATTTTTAAAATTTATTAAAGGAAAATATTTAGTCTTAACAGAGACCTAGAGGTTTTAAAATTATAATAAGATAATTAATATAAAATATTATTATTTTATTTAGTTATATACTAAGCTATTTATTTTTATTCCTTTAAACCTACTTACTATTATTTTCTTATAGTCCTTATAGTTTAATTTAAAAAAAATTTTAGTAATTAGGCTTTACGTACCTACTACGCTTTTATAATATTATATACCTATAGTTTTATAATATATTTAAAGTTATTTAGTCTACTTTTATATAGAGTCTTTAAATTATTTTACTACTTTTATATAAAGTTTTTATTTAATAATAAAAATTTTATAAGTTATTAGTCTTAGTAGTAGACTTACTAAAATAGTAATAGTTTAGCTAATAACTACTATTATAACCTATCGGTTACTTTTTTAACTTTATTTTTATAAAATAGAGGTTATATTTATTTTTATTACTTTTCGCTTTGCCTATATATATAGGTAGTATAGCGTTTAATAATAGTTAATATTTTTATTTATAATTATAAATCCTTCCTCGCCTATAATAACGCAACACTAAGTACGCCTATACGCCTACCTAGTCTATATACTAAAAAAAAAATATAAAAAAATATATAAAAAATATATATTATATATAGGCCCCCCTAAACCCTTAAATATTAATTACTTAGTATTTTTATATTTTTTACCTATCGCCCTATAGGCTCTAAGCTCTAAATTTAAAATATTTTTACTATTACCTCCGCCTTTACTATTACTTTTACCTCTATTTTTACCCTTACCTCTACTTTCGCTTTTATATTTTTTACGCCGAAAAGTACCTACTATATTTATAAAATACTTATTTTATCTATTAACTTTACTATAAACTATACGTTATATTTTTTTATTTTTTTTATTTTTACCGTATCCTTATATACCTTTATTAATAACTTCTTTATAACTACTAATACTGCTAATTTAACGTTTAATACTTTAACTACTTCTTTAATAGATAAGGCTACTATTTTATTTATAGGGCTGTACTTATAGTTAAATATAGCTATAATTTTAGGAGTAAGTATTTTAAGATTTATTTTTTCTCTATTAGCTACCTCCGGACAGATAAGGTGCTTATACTTATAAATATTTACTAAAATAGTGTCTTTATTACCCGTTACTAAGTAAAAAAATATAGTAAAGAGAGCTTAAGTAATTATACTAAATACTATTTTAAAAGTCTTAAGATTAATTAAAATTATTTTATTATTAGCGTTAACAAGAGGAGGAATAGAAGTAATAATAGGACTTTTAAAAAAGAAAAAAAATAATATTTTAGTAAATATTTTTTTTTATTTAATAAACGCTGTGTTAACTATAAGAGAAGATAAAAGAGAAATATATAGGTAGTAGTAGTAGCTATACTCTACGTATCTCTTTTTTAAAGAATATAGTTTTTATACTAAACTTTTTATACTAAAGTTTTATAACTTAATGTTTTTTAGAGGAGTACGCTAAGCGCGCTACGCTAAGCGCGCTAGTATACTAGTATAAAACGCTATACTTTTTTTAATCTAGCCTTACCTAAATTTTTTAATATATTAAGTATAAAAGTATATATATACTCCTCCTTTTTTAAAACCCCTTTTAGTTGCCCTAAGCTACTACAGCTACACTATTTATTCGATTAGTATATAAATATATAGTAATAGTTATATTTAAAATAGTTATTATATATTATTTTACACTTTAAGTATCTAGTAAGTATATAAAAATACTAGTAATACTAGCTTTTTATTTAATTTATAATACTTTCTATCTTATTATCTATATTTTAGTTAAATTGTTAATCTTTTAGTAATAGCTATTATAAATATATACTACTTTTTAGTTATACTAAGTGTACTATTATATAGTATTAAACTAAAAATAGTATAAGCGTTGCCTACGTTACTTTATACTAATTATAAGAGGTTACTTATTTTAACTTTAACTTCTTTATTATTTTTTTTACCTATTTATTTAATATATATCTTTTATAGTACGCACTATAACAGTTTATAATATAAAAGTCTATAATATAAGAACTTATATATATATTACTAGTAGATTATTTATTTTATAATTTATTAAATAAGAGTCTAGTACTATAGTTAATAAAGTTTACTATTTTATATATTATACTACGTCCTATAAATATAATATTTTTTATTTTATAAATACCTACTTAATATTAGTAATAATAGTAGATATATAAGTATAAACTATTATAAAGTAATAAATTACACTAAGCTATAAATCTATTAAATACTATATTTATATATTAATCGAATAAAAAGTGTGGCTGTAGTGGCTTAGGGCGACTAAAAGGGATTTTAAAAAAGGAGGAGTATATACGTGCCTTTATTCTATTAAATACTATTAAACAGTTATTATATATCTATTTTAATAAATACTACTTTTCTTAATTAGACTTAGCGTAGTACCTTTTAAAAGCTAGTTATTAGTTTATATAGTATATTTAGTACTCTTTTTTCTAATTAAATAGTTACTAATAGTAACTTTATTATATATATATATATATATTTATATACTAATCGAATAAATAGTGTGGCTGTAGGGGCTCGGGGCAACTAAAAGGGGTTTTAAAAAAGGAGGAGTATATGTATACCTTTATACTTAATGTGTCGAAAAAGTACTTTATTATATAAAAAAAAAAAAGTAAAATATATTTTTTAGTACTCTACTACAGGAGTATCTTATTAGGAGCCTTAGCTGAGTGGGTAGGTTATAAAAGGTGTTCTTACGTTGATTTAAGTCTGTAGCTCCCGCTACACCCGCTCTGCTACGTATTTTAGCACCTGTCACGCTGTTTGGCGTTGAAGAAGTCATCAAGATCACGGTATTTATTGTCAACCCCTAATGCGCTCACTCCTAAGTAACATGCTCCGTACCAACCATCCTAGTCCATTTTCTCCCATGTCCGCCTCATCGTCAGTCGGCCGCACTCTCCTCGCGCTCGTCGCCATCACCACCGGCGTCGGCGGCTATATTGCTGATTGGAACCACACGCACGTCTACAACCCGCGATGGCCGCCACACGCAAAATTCCACAACGCGCAGACGATGAGCACTGGCGTGCTGCTTGGAGTCAGCGCCCTGTACTATTTATACCGTCCCGCATCGTTATCGTCTCGCGCCGCCGTGCGGGATTCATTGCATCTGGTCGTATGGCTGCTTAGCTTAAACTGGGTTGCGCAGCTGAGCGCGGCCTTGTACCCCGGGTCGCTGCCCGTGGACCCTGAGTTCGGAGATGGATTCCCGCAGGCGTATATGTGCGCTGTCTTGTTTGGAATCATTGCGACGGGATATGCGTTGGAGCGGAGGCGGTTGGTGAAGGAAGGAGCGTGGGAAGGCCCGAAGCAGGACTGAATGTTGCGACCTACCTTTGGATGAGGAGCGTTCTCCCTCGAGGAATCGGGGAATAGGCCATACGCCGGACATTGCCCCAATAGTTGGAGCTATACCTATTCTTGAACAAGGTGCGTCTATAGGACCATACGATCTTTTTACTGTTTTAAGCTATGGTGGGTACAACGTATGCATGTAAGATAAATGCCCACACTGCATTCAACGTTTAGGCGAGGGAGCACATTCACTGCGTAAAAAGTAAGACACTACCCCTGTAAATAGCCCCTATATAATTTACTATATTAAGCCCGCCAAATAGCGTTTTAGTTATAACTTGTTTACGTCTAACGCGTTAGTACTATTTAAATTTTTATCTCTTTTTTTTTTATAAATTCTATCTACTATTCTCCTATTTATAATTTATATTTTTTATTTTAGTAGTATACCTAACTATAAATAGACTAAACTATATATAAAAACGTACTATATTAAATTATAAAATATTTAAATATTATATATAATAATATTATTATAATAACTAACTACAGTTTAATACTTAATTATATTAATAAATATTTTAATTTATAAACTATTATAAACTAATAGTGCTAGTTTTATTTATTTCTTATTTAAATTTTATTATTAATAATATCCGCTCTAAACTTTTATTATTTAATAATATAACTAGACTAGCGTATAAAAATTATAAATTATTAATTTTTTTTTTTAGATAGAGTTTAAAAATTATATTATAAGCTTTTTTAAAATTATAAAGTACTTAGTAACTAAACGTATAATAGTAGCTTTAATAATTTTAATAAATAAATATATTAATAGTAGCATCCTATATAGTATTATATAAAAAAAATTAGTACTAATTTAAATAATTTAAAACTTTATAAAAATTAACTATTACTACTTATATAATTATAATTTTATTATACTATTAACTTTTTTTGCTCTTAATATTAAAGTATATAATTATATTTTTTCTTCTTTTACTAGTACTATTAATAAATTATATTTTTATTATCTTTTACTCTTTATTATACTATTTTTTTTATTTATTCTTAGCTATATAATATTGTTTATTTTAATTATTATAGTATACTTATTTATTTATTTAATTATTTTATTTTATTTTACTTTTTTTTATAATTTTTTTTTATATATCTATTACTATTTATATATCGTTTTTATATTAATAATTTTAGTATTTTTACTTATTTACTTATTACTTATACTATATTTTATTTTTTCTAAACTATATTATTTTTTTCTTTAGTATTTTATTATTTGTTTCCTATTAGATAGTTTTTAAGTAGATAAAATAAAAAACTAAATAAGTTAACTAAAAATCTAAACTTAAAAATATATATATTTTATATATTTTATATATATATATATATATATATTTATATATTAATTAAATAAAAAGTATGGCTATAGTGGCTCAGGGTAACTAAAAGGAGTTTAAAAAAGGAGGAGTATATATATACCTTTATACTTAATATATCGAAAAAGTATATAAAATATATATTTATAACTTAACACGTTAGTATAATAAATTATATAAAATTTATTTTAAAATAGTTAATTAATAGAGTAGTATAGTAGATAAGTGCCTAGAAATATATTAGTTTTATATAATTCTTTAAATTTTTATTATTACTCATATATTAGAGGTTCGATTTCTTTTCTTATTATAAGTATTCTTTAAATACGTCTACTTTACTAGTAAAAAGTAAAATTTTTAAAAGTATAGAATAGTACTAAAAAATTAATATAAAACTCTAAAAAGCTAAAGTCTCTATTTAAAACACGTATTATTTAAAGATATTATAGACTATTATTACTATTTAAAGTAAGATAAGATAAAAATCTATACCTAAATAGGCTTAGCGTAGTGAACTAGACCTAACTAGGTAATAGATTAGTAGTTTAATATAACTTTATTTAGTAATATAACTTAATATATATATATATATTTATAAATTAATTAAATAAAAAGTGTGGCTGTAGTGGCTCGGGGCGACCTAAAAGGGGGTTTAAAAAAGGAGGAGTATATGTATACCTTTATACTTAATATATCGAAAAAGACTTAAAATATATATTAGTTAGGAGTTAAAGAGCCGATTCTAGTTCGTTTAGGAGATAAAGTACTTTCCTTAAATAGTTAAGTAGTCTTAATATAAAAGACTTATTTTAAAAAAAAAAAAAACTAGGTAATTATACTAAGTATTATTAAATAAGTACTATTAGAATAAATAGAGTATAGTTATATTAAATAATAAAAAAGTAACTTATACTATACTCCTTTATTATTAGTAAATAGTAATTAATAACTATAAATAATTAAATACTAAAAATAAATAAAAAAAAAGGTATAGGCTAAGACGTAATATTATTCACTATTTTATAATATATTTAATATATTTATAAATTTATAATTAGCTTCTTATATTAACTAATTTTATATAATTAAGAATATAGGCAACTAAAAAACTTAACAATATAATTTAGTATATACTTTTATTACTCTTTTAATTTTTATCAATATTATTATAATTAGAGTTATTAGTTAATAGTTAAGTATATTTACTTTTATATATTTTTTATTAATAGCTTTCTATTACTACTATTAAGTTATATTAAAATTAGTATTTACTAATATACTATAAGCGTAATTAATATAAAAAAAATAATTAATTATATATATTAAAATATATATTCTATAAGGCAAAGAGTAATATATATTAATTTTTTTAATTTTATTATTTAGGTAATACTATAGTCCTACAAACTTTACTATTTTTTTTAAAAAAAAGTAAGCCTTTTTTATTAAGGCTACCTAACTATAAAAAAAGAGTATTTTATTTTTTAGATACACTTATAATAGACTCTTTAAGTAACTAACTAGTATATATAGACTAGTTAAATATTTTATTTAGATTAGCCTATTATCTAATTAAACATAATTTACTTTGTAATTAAATTACGTTATTACGCTAACTTAAATTAAAAATTAAACTAAATTCTTTTAAGTAGTAAACTGGCTTAATTAAAATAAGTCTAAAATCTAATAAGTAACTAAGTTATTTAAATAGTAGATAAAAGTATATAAACATAAAATTTAAACTTATATTCTATAATATTACTCTTATAAAAAGTTAAATATATTATCTACTAAACTATATATCCTCTCGTTCCCCTATTGACTTATAGGAGGGTAAAAGCGAAAAAGAGTACTTAAAATAAATACCTTTTTTAAAATAATATAATTTTATAATTAGTAAGCCAGAAAATAAAAAAAAAATTATAGTTTAAAAAAAGGAGTAATAGATTCTATTTATATTATTAGGGGCTGCTTACTAAGGGGCCTAGGGGTATTAAAAAAAATAGTAAATATAGAAAATTTTAGAACTATATTTTAGGCTATTATAACTTTTTATTTAACGCGTAAAATTAGCCTAATTTTATACATATAATAATGGACACTATCCTATTTTAATATCTATATTATTTTTATATATTTACATATTTTTTATATAATTATTAATAAAAGTTAAATGTTTAAAAATTTAATACTAAACTAGTAAATAATCTATTACTAGTATCTATTATTGTATCCCTAAGCTTCTATTATTATATTATAATTGCTAGGGAGTAATAAAATATAATTATTAATACCCTTTTATAGTATTTTATTTTACTTTATAAAAAAAGCTTTTTTAATAGTCTCTATACTTTCTAAATTTTATTTTATATTTAAATTAATATTTTTATATCTATTTAGACTAGATTTTAACAAATCCGATAGATTTATTATATAGACTAAATTAGGGTTATAGGATAGGTTAAAAAAATTATATTTTAATTATTTTTAAACTAGTTTACAGGCGGGTGACAAAAAAAAGATTAATTAAAAAAGATACCTTTTTTAAAATAATATAACTTTTTCACTAGGGGCCCTAAAAATGCGAAAAAAATTATATTAAAGAGAAAAACTAATAGATTCTATTCACGCTGTTAGCGGCTGCTTACTAAGAGATTTAGAAGTAAAAAAAAAATTAGTAAATATAGAAAATTTTTAGGATTCTACTTTAAGTTAGTATAACTTTTTATTTAAGATATAAAATTAGCTTATTTTTAGATATATAATAATAGATACTAAGTTTTCTTAGTATATTAAATATTTTTATATATTTATATATTATTTATATAATTATATATAAAAGTCACTTTTTTATATTTTTAATAATAAACTAGTAAATAATAAATTACTAATACTTAGTATAGTAGCCTTTAGCTTCTATAACCGCCTTATAATAGTTAGGAAGAGATAAAATATAGTTATTAATAACTTCTTATAGTATATTATTTTAATCTTTATTAATAACTCTTTTAAAGGCCTCTATACTTTATATACTAGATTCTATACCTAAATTAGCCTCTTTATTATTATTTAGTCCTTATTTTATAACCCCTTTTAGTCGCCCCGAGCCACTACAGCCACACTATTTGTTCGATTAGTATATAAATATAGTCCTTATTTTAAATAACCCTATATATTTTCTATAGGGGCTTAATTAGGACCATAGGCTAGGTAAGGAAATAGTGTAATTTTATTATTTTTAAACCAGTTTAAAACGTCTATTATTTTATAAATAGGGATGTCATCTTGTTAAAATTACTAACCTAAATTAATATTAATATAAAGTTTATAATTATAATATAATATAATAATATATATATATATATATATATATATTATTATATTAAAAAAAGAACTAAAAAACCTATTAAGTTACTTACCCTTTTTTATTAAGGGTTTAACTTTAGGTATAAAAACTTTATTTATATAATCTTTACTAGTAAAAGAAGTAAAAGAATTAAGTGTTTTAGTAAATACTAAATTACTTTTACTTCCTATTTAAATTACACCCTAAACTTATAGTTTAAGGTCTTATTCTATAAAATAATTAATATAATTAATATTAAAAAACTAAAACTATAACTTAAAAATATATAGAAAGTTATATATTTTAATATTTAAAAAATTAAAATAACTTACTTTGTAATTAGTTAACAGCCAGTTCTCTTCTAACTATATTATTACTTCTTTTTTTATAATATTATTTATTCTATTGTCCCCTTTATATTACTAAATTATCAGAAAATATTATTTTTTTTAAATTTATATTTTTAATATTTTTTATATTTTCTTTACCGTATTTTAATCTTGTTTTAGCGTTTTCTTTATTAATTATAGGTTCTTTTTTAGTTATATTAATACTATTTTCTATTAATAGTCTTTTTTTTTTTTAGGACTTTAAGTTAAGTCTCTATTAATAACTCTTTTTTCTCTTTAAGTTACCTTAGAAACTCTACCCCTTTTAATCTGTTTTATATTATAATTATCTTTCTCCTTTCTTTTAATTCTTTATATAGTATTATAAATACTTTATTAAGACTTATAAATACTTTATTAAGCCCTATTTAAAGCAGTAGCAATTAAAGAAGGAGAATTATTTACTTTTAAAAGAAGTTTAAGTTTAGATTTAAGTTTTATAAAATTTGGCGCCATTTTAAGGAAATAGGAGTTTACGTTTATAAAAGTAAAAAGATATTATAATATACTATAATATTAATAATATATTACGTGATTAGTGATTATATAAGTATAGGCTAAACTTTTATTATTAATATAATTATATAATTAGATTACTAATATACTCCGAAAAACTATTCACGTGACCTATACTAGGTCTAAAAGGGTATAGTTAAAATTTTAGTTAAATATATTTATTAACTAAAAAGTTATAGGAATCTAAATATAGAATTTAAAAAATTGTCTTGTTTAGGTAATTTTAATTTATTACACGTAATTAATAAGTTGTAAGTAAAACTCTTATAATAATCTCTGTAATCTTCTCTTTAAAACGGTATTATTTACGTATTTTTAGGCCTATTATTTAATTTTATATAAATTTTTAAAAACATATCTTTTTTAATTAATCTTTTTTTTTGTCACTCCCCTGTAAAACGTCCGTTATTTTATAAATAATTACGTTATCTTATTTAAAGTACTAATATAGATAAATATTAATATAAAGTTAATAATTATATTATAATATAATAATATATATATATATTCGACTAAGCCTTACCTAACTTTTTCAATATATTAAGTATAAAGGTATACATATACTCCTTCTTTTTTAAATCCCTTTTAGTCGCCCTAAGCCACCACAGCCACACTTGTTATTCGATTAATATATAAATATATATATATATATATTATTATTATTATTATATAAAAAAAAGGTTTAAAAAATCTACTAAGTTATTTCCATCTTTTTATCTTTCTATTAACTTTAGATATAAGAGCTTTTTTTATATAGTCTTTAATAGTAAAAGAAATAGATATATTAAATATTTTAGTAAATACTAACTTACTCTAATCTTTTAACTAAATAGTATTCTAAACTTTAAATCTTAAATCGTAACTAATTAAATAATTAATATAATTAATATTAAAAGAATAAAACTATAGTACACAAATATCTAAAATATAATATATTTTAATATATAAAAATATTAAAATAACTTACTTCGTAATTAACTAATAGATAAGGTATATTTAACTCTATTTATACTACTTTTTATATAATACTCCTTACTAATCTCCTTTTATTATATTACTAACTTATTAGAAATTTAGTTTTTAAAATTTATATTTTAATTACTTTTTTTATTGTTTATTTAGCGTATTTTAATATTTTATCGCATTTTATCTATTAATTATAATTTTTTTTTATATCTATAAATATTGTTAATCCTCCTCTTTTAAAACTCTTTATAAAATTATTTTTAAAATTATTTTAACTCTTTTTTAATAATAGGACTGTATTTTTATTTTTAGGGCTTTAACTTAAGTATCTATTAATAACTCTTTTTTCTCTTTAATTTATATTAGAAATCTTACTCCTTATATATTTATTTATATTATTATTTTTTATTTTTTATATTTAATACGTAATATAGTATTATAAATACTATTAGTATATCTTTTTAAAGTAGAAATAATAATTAAATCTAGGTATTTATTAGTAAATAAAGATTAATTTTAGATTTAAGTTTTCTTAAATTTATTACTATTTTAAAAGAATAGGAGTTTAAGTTTATAAATTTAAAAAGATATTATATAATTAGTAATTATATAAGTAATAGTAAAATTTTTACTATTTAAATAAATTTTTTATTATATAATAAGTTTTTATTAAAATTTAGATTACGTTACCTATACTAGACCTAAAATAGTATAGTAAGAGTTTTAGTTAAATATATTTACTTATTAAAAAGTTATAGGGACTTAAAATAGAAACTAAAAAAATTATTATATTAATATAATTATAATTTATTATACGTAATAAATTTATAGTAACTAAAATTCTTATAATATTTTTTTTTATCTTTTATTAAAAATAGTATTATTCTCGTATTTTTAGACTTAGTAATTAATTTTATTTAAATTTTTAAAATAGGTAACCTTTTTTTATATTATATGTTATATTATCTTACTATAATAACTACTAGATTACTTTTATTATTATTTTTATATATATCTGATCTACTATTAGTATAAATATATTCTTAAAGTTTAATATTTTAAAATAGATATTATATATACACAGTATATAAAACGGAAATAATAAAATTAATATAATATATAATATAGTATTTATATTATAATATTTTATTTTTTTATTTACTTCGACTGTAGTAATATAAATATTAATAAAATTAAATATATAATTTAAAACTATAGATTTTATATTATTTCTATATATATAAATATATATTTAGTTATAGGTAGATATTAATATTTATTTTAGTAAAGACTAGAAATACTACTTTAATAAACTATAAGTAGTATTTAATATTAGTTTACGCCGTTTAGAGTAAAGGTGTTTTTACTTATTTTTAAAATATTAAGCTACTCCTTAACTATAATCTCTATTATTAGTTATATATATTTAATATATATTTATATAATATTTAAATAAAAAGTGTAGTTATAGTAGCTATAAGAATAATTATATATTTAATATATTTTATTTATAACGTATCTAAATAGTATTTTTATTACTTAAACTAATAGTTAATTTTCTTATACTTACTCTCTATAAATTAAATTACTATTTACTTATTTTAATTAATATACTTTTTATTAAATATCTATAAATAGTCTGAAAAATGATTATAATCATTAGAACCGATTTTTTTTAAATTAGTAATAGCGTTAAGGCTGAGGTTGCCGACATCTTACTCGTAGAATCCGCCTGCTTCGATTAGCGTAACAGATTTGGAGGCTTGCGCCAAGCGAGTCGCTATGACCAGTCCAGCGGTTCCTCCGCCGATAACGACAAGGTCGCATTTTTTGTTGGTTGGCCGAATTGTAAGCTAGGAAGTGGGGCGGCCGTTGAACTGAACGACAACACGAGCACCAGGAAAACGAAGAGACAAGCGTGCATATCTGCATCCCACACTGATCAGACGAATCCAATGCTGACATGCAAAAACGGGACCGGATGTCTATTTAACACCTTCACAATTGAATATTAACACGCAGTTTCCCGGATTCCAATTTGAAATTGTCTCGTAGCTTTCCGATATGCTCTATCTAGCAGTAAGCGCTATGTGAGCCCATTGTATTATACGGGCGTAAAAAAGGCCTCAAAGCAACCCTGGGATGTCAAGCCGCTATCTCTCGGCAGCTTCATGACGCAACCAAGCCACTAGTTCGCAGCCTGGCCCCAATTGATTTCGGGATCTGCCAGACTCCTCGGTTTTCAGTACACAGGAGGATATTCGATGGATGGTCTATTTAGAGATTACCTTAAGGAGTTGGGAAAGCTTCAGGAAATTGAGAGTCCTACAGCTGCTCCCTAGATTCACATGCGGGCTAGAGGATCTAAACCGCTCTGTAGTGCTCTACAGGTGAGACTTCCTCTAGGCCCTGAATAAGAGGCTCCTTCCATACTACGTATGCGTTGCTGCTAATTAGCCAAATGCGACTGGCTATCACCCATGTTCGGGCTTCTTCATTGCTCGTAATTATCTGTCGCTGTGTGCAGGCATCACAGTCCTTCGGTTAGCGCCAGCTGAGTTCTTCCGTCCATTTCCTCGGGTCAGTTAGCATGAAGAGCGGCACATCTCTGTCCAAGAGATGCAGTCTAAATATAATAGCTGCTCACCGCTTTACGCTTCACGGTTCAAAAGCACCGACGGCGCATCCGCCTTTTCCGTCTTTTGGAAAACCGAATCTTCAAATCCTGTTACTTCGAGGAGCAAACCCTTGCCCTTTCGGATTTCGCAATGCCGGAACCCCACATTGTGATTATTGGGGCTGGCGTAGGAGGATTAGCACTGGCGCAGGGCCTTAGGAAGCGGAACATTAGCTTTTCGGTCTACGAGCGTGACGACTTCCTGGATTCTCGACGCCAGGGTAACCGTATCAAGATATTTGGCGAGCTCAGACAAAAACTGCTCGACCTCGTTTCTCCGGAAGTATGGAAAATATTACTGGCCCGAAGCTTTAATAATAGTAAAGCTACGCAATACCTTCTAACGTATTATAAAATAATACTATATAATTAAAATAGCTAAAAAAAAAAAAATTTTATTATTTTTTTTACTACTTTATAAAATCTGCTATAGTAGATAATAATATATATATTAGATTTACGTTTATTTAGAAACTATTTTTTTACTTTTATATCTATCTTTATATTTATATTAATATTAATGCCTTCCCCTTTACTATTGCTTATAATATTAAAGACTATCTCTAGTATTTTATTATTAAAAAGCTTAACTATTTATATAACCTTTTTAATTAAAATACCTATATAATAAGTATAATCTAAATTAATAGCCTATATATAGTAGTTATCTACTATTAACTAAAAAACTAAATTTTCTCTTTATAATAATATAATACTTTTACTCTTAATAACGTTTTTTTATATTAATTTAACTCTTTACTTACTAAATTAAGGATAATAATGTTAGAGAGATAGTAGAATAATATTTAATATCTAAGGGCCGGCGTACGACGCAGGAGGTTGCATTGGAAGAAACATGTGCCTCGACGTCCGTGGGCGAAACGAACCCGAACGCCACGGACGCCTCTATAATGGCCTGCCGCCGCCGGCGTTTGCCGCCGGGGGTCCCACCGCCTCTCACTGCGGATCGGGGACTTTTGCGGCAAGCTTTGATGACCGGCATTGACGATGCTGTACGCTTTGGCCAACAGTTTGAACGATACGAAGAGGTGGAAGCGGACGAAAACGACAGCGGCGGTGTCCGCGTCTTCTTTGGTGATGGCAGCATGAGGATGGGAACGTTGCTTGTGGGCGTGGACGGCTCCCGATCCCGTGTGCGACAGCAGTTGATTCCAGGCCCTTCATACGTGAAGGACACAGACACATGCTGTGTCTATGGCAAAAGTCCGCTGGGCACGGAGCTGCAGGAGCGTTTTCCAAAGAAGCATCGCCGGTGGCTGACGGTCGTGCGCGACGAGGCGCCCTTGACACAGCGCATCATTTCTGGCGATGGACCCGTGACCATGGTGCTCGAAGCCTGTCACTTTTCCAACCGCGATACCTATCCTCACCTTCCTGAAGATTACGTCCATTGGGGAATCTTGTTTCACAGGGGGCTATTACGTCTCAACGACGAAAAGCTGAATGCAGTGCTGCAGGATGCGTCGAAGCTGGCTCTCGATCTCACAGCTGAGTGGGACCCATCCATTCGCTCTTTGATCGAGCTACAGGACGAGTCCTTGACGGTTGGGTTACGAATCTTATCAGCATCACTGACGATTCCGGCTTGGAATCCGTCAGCTTCCGTAACAATACCTGGAGATGCCGCGCATGTCATGTCGCCAACTGGCAGTGTTGGTGCTGTTGCGGCGCTGAATGATGCCTTCGAACTTGCAAGGATTGTTAAGAGCGAAGGCGTGTCAGCCGCGTCGATCGCGAAGTTCGAGCAGCAAATGAGAGATATTGCCCAGGTCCTGCTCCAAAGCAGTGATGGGCAGTTACTAATATTACTAATTTGCCAAGACCTTTATATCTCTTTATTTAATTAATAAAAAGTTATATATATTTAATATATATATAATTTATAGATTTATTAACTTATATATTAAAATTTAAATAATTATCTTTATTATTTAAGAAAATATTTAAGAAATACTAATTTTTTAGTAATTACTAATTACTAATTACTAATTTTTAGTAATTGCTAAATATTTTAATATATAATTAGCATTTTAAAATATTATACCTATATAATTTAAAATTATATATTAATTTATAATATATTAAATTTTTATAGTAGTTTTATTAATTAAATAAAGAGATATTTAGGTCTTGGCACAAATTAGTAAAATTAGTAATTAGTAAAATTGCACAACACTGCTCCAAAGGACTGATGCTGCGGGCATGCAAATACTAAGCGTAAGCCTAAACAAGGAGTGACGCCATCTGCACGGGATCCCCTCCACAAGGTCCGCCTAGCGGCACCCCAACACAACGTGCTTCCGACTGGTTCCGGCAACTTAGTTCCTCGTTCCATGCATAACCGAGAACCAGCGTGTCCGCTAAGGAACTCGGGATATCGGTTTAATATAGTACCAATAAAGTAGATTCTAGTTATAAAATAAGATTTTTAGCTATAAAGTATATAGCTAAGTACGCTAAGTATACTAAGTAAAATATAAACTATAACCTTTTTATATTTAGTATTTAAAAATAAGTCTTGTGCTTAGCTTTATAAAAGTTACTAAAAGTAAAATTTAGTTTATTAAAATCTAATTACTTTTTATATTACTAAAAAGAATTTAATAAATTATTTAAAAAAAAAATAATAAAATCTAACTAAAAATTAGTAAATATAAAAGTATAACTATAACTATAATAAAATATTTATATTATAAAAGTATTACTATAATAAACTATAAAATAAAAAAATATTTAGTATTATAGTTAGTAATTTTAATATAAAGTAAAAGTACTAGTCTTTAAAAAATAAAAAAAATAAATTAATAATATTAATAAATATATTAATAATATAAATAAATAAATTAATAATATTAATAATAGTATAAAACTTTTTAAATAGTAAATATATTAAATATTTATTACTTTTTTATTAATAGTAAAAATTATAATTAAATTATTAATATATATTATAAAATCTTTTTATTTACTATATTTAAACTTATTTAAACTAGTATTTAGAAAATATTTATATATAGTATAAAGTAGTAGTTAATATTATAATATTATATTATAAATAGTTATAAAGTATAAAGTAGAGTATTAAATAGTATTTTAAAAAAATACTAAAATTAAAACTAAAAAATTTTAGACTTATAATTACTTAAATTATATAAAAAATAATTTTAGTTATTTATATTCTTAATATTTTATATATATTTAAATATATTTATATATTAATTAAATAAAAAGTATAGCTGTAGTAGCCTAGAACGACTAAAAAAAATTTTAAAATAGAAGAAGTATATATATATCTTTATACTTAATATATTAAAAAAGAATATTTTATAATTAAAGATTTTTATAATAGTTTATAGAATTCTAGTAAAATATAATTTATTACTTAAAAAAGTTATTTTTTATTTAGTAGAATATTAAAATTTTAATATAGAATATTTTAATACAAAAGTGTAACGAGTATTTTTAAAAACTAATTTAATATTATTTCTCTTACTTTACTCGCTTCGTAATTATTATACTCTAATTAATATAGACGTTTAAGTTTAATAAGGGTGCTTTAATTAGTCTAGGAGCTTAGGAGTTAATAAGTAAATCGTTCATTGGATGTCTAATTTATAAGATAAAGGGTATGTAGGGGGCCCAGACGACTCGTAAACTACGTTGCTTCTTGTCTTTTACAAATTTGATCGCTTTAGCTACGCAAGCCTACGACCACTACTACTCTCAGGTCAACATGCCGCAATCAGAGTCCTTGGTTACACTCGCGCGACGAATTCTAGAGAAGGCAGAGAAGATGGATGCGGATGGCAGCAGGGAAGAGGAGGTCAAACAGGCTCGTCGAGAGCTCGTCGAAGCCACGCAAGAGTTGCAAGTGTCAGTTCTCTCAGCACCCGAACTGCTGGAGCAGCACCAGGTGAATTACCAGTCCCTCGCTTGCCTGGGCTGGCTGGTCCGGTTCGACATATTCAATCACGTCCCTGCCGACTTGGAACCCATTGCTTACACGGATCTCGCCGCCAAAGCAACTGTCCCTCTGGCACGATTACAGTCGGTTATGCGCATGGCTATGACAAGCGGGCTTTTCACGGAGGCCTCGCCCACGCACGTAGCGCACAGCCGACTATCAGCCTCTTTCGCAGCGGACAGCTCTCTGCAGGACTGGGCGCGCTTCATGACGATGTACAGTGCGCCGATAGCGGGCGGATTCGCTGAGGCGACGGCGCGGTGGGGAGAGACGACAGCTACGCACGAGACGGCGTTCAATGCAGCTTTTGGCACCGAGCTGCCGTGGTTCGACTATGTAAAGGCCAACAAGGGCCTTGCAGAGCTGTTTGCCGGTTATATGCGCGGCATGGGGCGGGGTGAGAGTGGAAGGCTGCAGCACTTGGTCGACGGCTACGACTGGGCCGCACTGGGCGAGGCGCGCGTTGTGGACGTGGGCGGGTCGACAGCGCACGCGTCTGTCGCGCTTGCGGCTGCGTTTCCACGCCTGCACTTTGTCGTTCAGGACCTGCCAGAGGTGGTTGCAGCGGGGCCGGCCGCGCTGGCCAGTCTCGCTGGCGACGACGTTGCCTCACGCATCCGTTTTGTTGCCCACGATTTCTTCGCGCCCCAGCCGGCAACAGCGGCCAACGACGCGCCCGACATCTACCTGTTGCGGAAGATCCTGCATGACTGGCCTGCAGCACGCGCCCGCGACATTCTCCAGCAGCTCGCCGTAGCCCTCCGCGACGGCGGCAATCCGCGCGCCCGCATCATTGTCATGGATACTATTCTGCCGCCTCCGGGAGCGTTGGGGCGCGTGCGGGAGGCTGCGCTACGCGTCCGTGACCTGGCAATGGCCGAGTACTTTAATAGCAAAGAGCGCGAATTGGGCGAATGGGAGCTGCTCTTTGCGAGCACCGAGCCGAGCCTAGCACTCAAGTCGTGGAAGCAGCCTGCTGGGAGCGTCCTGGCGGTCATGGAGCTGAGTTTGGAAGCGCACGCATAGTATCTTCATGTGGTCGTTATTATTCTCTACGTTCGTAAATGATAATTTTCCTACAATATTCTATATCCTAATATAACTTATGTCTAGTATACTAAGTATAAATGATAATAAATGTTTTTTTAAGATATTTCACCCCCGTCTAAAACTTAAAATATATATTTTTTTCTCTATTTATAGTTTATAACGTAGCGTCTTTACGGCTTTACCTACTATAAATAATAGTTATTATCTTATATCTAACTGTTAAGTTAATCTTTTTTTAGGTAATATAGATAGTATTAAAGAGCTACTATTTATTTATATATAAATAGTTTTCTAAATCCTCTGTCTATTTTATTAATATATAAACGCCTACTAATACTTAGGCGTATATATAATATAATATACCTATTTATTTTTTTTTTTAATATATAGTAGTTACTATGCTTACTAATTTAGTAATTTCTATAGTATTAAGTATTTCTTATACCTATACGCTATTTATTATTTTAAATATAAAATCTATTTTTTATTCTCCTCCTTTTATTACTTCTCTTTTATTTAACCTTACTATAAGCTATTATAGTTTAATACTTTACAGTATAGTTAGGCTAGTAAATTTATTTATAATATTTATTTAGACGTGCTATATTAGTAAGTATAATTTAATATTTTATTTTACTATTATTACTATATACTTATCTCTAGTAGTAAGTAGGCGGTATATAGTATTATAGTAGTCCACTAGTATACTTATTATTTAATTAAGCAGCTATTTAAATAGATATTATCTTTAGTTAACTTTTATTTTAGCTTTTAATTATTACGTATATAGTTTAGTATTTAATAAAGTTCCCTTATTACGTTTATACCCCTGGATCGTTGTCTAGACATACTTATTACTTTTTAATATAGTATTATAATATTTTCTTTTTTAGTATATTAAGGACTCCTATAGCGTTAATAACTTTATTAGTATATACTAGTATACTTAATAAGCACTTTATAGCTACTTCTATTACTTATACGTATAGGTTATTATTAGGTGTATTTTTATAGATAGGTATACGAGACTTAGTTATTATAGTCTTATTAAAAGTAATTATAATATATAAAGTTACTATTAGTATACTTAAAATAAATATTAGCTAACTATACTCTATAAATTATTAAGAATAAATACTGCGCCGGTATTTATATTAATATACTAAATTCTATTATATAATTTTAATAATAACTTTAATAATATAGTAAAGTAGGCGTATTATAGTATTACTAGTACTATAGTACTACCTAGTCTAAAAAAAATAGAGTAAAGGTAATAGTAGCCCTTTACTAGTATACTAAACTTAAATACGCTAAGCTATACGCTATAGTTATAGTTTATTAACTAAAATTAAAATATTTTTTATAGTTTTTATATACGCTTATTTTTTTTAACTATATCTAGGGAAATAACTTTTTTTAGCCTATACCTTTTTTAGACTAGTATCTCGACGTAATACTTTACCTCTTTTATATAATAGTTTATAATAAAAAAATATTTTATAAATTCTTTATAAGAGATCTTTTATAGGGGGATTTTTTTTTTAAAAAAAAAATTTTTTTAATTATAAATAACTTATTCTTAGTATATTATACTAAAAATTTTATAATAATTATAGTTAAAACTATAATAAAAAATATTTACTTACTAAAATTATATTTTAATTTTATTTTATAATATACTTAGCTAAAAGTGCTAAATAAAATAATATATTTTTAAATAAAAGAGCTATATTTTTTTACGATTATAATATAAGTTATATTATTATTTATAATCTATTTGTAAAAATTTTTTTTAATTAGGCTAGATTAAAAAAGAAATAAATATAAAATATATATTAATAAATCTTTTTTAAAATTAATAATAATATAACTTTATATAAAATAGCTATTATTAAATACTATAAAAATTATAAAAAAAATATAAATATATATAAGCGTAGTAGACTAGACGAAAAATTTTATATTTTTTATATTAATATCTACTATTAACCAGAGTGTATATCTTAAGTAATAATCTTAATACTATTTTATTATATCCATTAACTTCTTACTAGTACAGTTACCTCGCGAACGTGTATTATTATCGCCTAGAGAAGATCTACGTTAGTACTTAAAATGATTTTACACCTGTCCCCGTGTTCAATACATCCTCCGCTATTTTCTCAGCGAGCGCATCTATTCTTTTGTCAATCACTAAATTCAGCAGTTATCTGTTCATCAATTACTTACAGATAGGAGCCTGGGGATGTCCTGGCGGGAGAAACGGCATTGCAGAGGCATCTACGACGCGCAACCTCTTCGTGCCGAACACACGAGCTCTGGAGTCTACTACTGCACTAGCATCCGTTTACATTCCCATCTTGCCTGCGATCAACAGTTAGAGAAATACGAGAGTTAGGCTTGAAGAAGACTTACACGTGCAGGATGGATGGAAGGCCTGGATTCCGGTTTGTCGGATGGCATTCAGAATGTCCGCATCGCTGCTCACATTACGCCCAGGAAGCACTTCCTCGACCCACACCTCCTTCATTACGTCTGTATCCATCATCTCACGCAAGCGCCTGAAAGCCACGAGTGCAAGCTCCTGGTCTGCAGAGTGCGTAAGCCAATTCGGATTGACCACAGGATGCACCGCCGTATTTTTTTTTATTACTGATGGTGATATTACCGCGGCTCTGTTGCACCAAGACGGCTGCTGCAGGAGACGCATACATGTATGGAGTCTTCGGTGCACCTGTTATATAATCCTGGTTGCCGCCACTGTATGCGTCGAGCATAAGAAACTCAAAAGCAGGCCAGTCGCTTGGGAAGGAGCTCAAGGCCTTGTCTGTCGAAGCACTCAACGTGTTCCGACTCGCCGATGGAACCTTTTCCCACGCAAGGATCTCTCCACCGGGATTGCTGAGCATACCAGTGCCGTTCTCATTATATTCGCGAGAAGCCGAGGCAAAGTACCTGCCATCACTGAGGGCGGAATGGGCCAGGGGCTTGACTTGGTAGCTTGCTCCAAAAAGCAAATGATCCTCCAAGTTCTGGCCAACGCCCGGAAGTTTAGATAGAATAGGTATGTTGAAGCTCTCAAGCGTGTCTTTAGGACCAACACCTGATACCATGAGTACTTGAGGGGATTGGAACTATAGTAGGTCAGTATTCTTAATTGAGAACTTGCTACACGTAACTCACTGCTCCAGCAGACAGAATGACCTCTTTGCTCGCGTGAAGCACGTAATCGGCACCGCCACTATTTACCGAAGCCCCAATGGCAGAGTTTCCGTTGAATAGTATCCGTTTGGTCAAGGTGTTGTTGTAGACCCGGATTGAAGTCGTACCAATCGCGCTTCGCAGGAAAGAAGAGTAGGAAGTGTCTCTAACATTTCCTTCTGGATTGATAATATTCATGACATACCGCACTCCAGAGAGAATTCCGCTCACAAAATCTTCGGCTACTGGTATCCCAAACTTCTGCCACGCGAGATTCACAAACGAGGACATTGGATTCACCCAGGCGTCAGAAGTGGAAACACGCAGTGGCCCCGATCCAGGGGTGAAGGCGTCCGTAGCTGGCGGAACAGATGCATTACTCGGCCTAATCGAGTTATTTGGCGGCTTATAATCGACACTCTTCTTAAAATACGGGAGAAAATTGTAGTATTCGTACGTCGTATCGCTTACTAGCGAAGCCCACTTGTCGAGAGAGCCGATCGTAGGGCGTTGGTAAGTGTAGTAATTTCGAGCCGAACTGTCGCTTGATTAGATGTTTCATACACCAGTATCGTCACTGCCATTACATACCTCCCACCGAGCGTTTTACCCCGGGCATAATGCAACTTTCTATCGTTCATGCCCTACTGACGATCAGCTGTCGGGATCCACCAACCACCCAACCCGAGCCTCGCTTCAGCGTCCACTTACGGCCTGTGGGGTAGTAACGAATCCCCAGTCCACCTCGGGTATGACATCGTCTGGGCTTGCTCCCGCGCCATAGATGGCGTAGGAGTACTTAATAAGATTTACGAGTAGTATAATATTTAGGTTTTATTTTATAACAGTCTATTATATAGGTAGTTATACATTGTATTATTTTTTAAAATTATATAATATATATTACGAAAATTACTAATAGTTTAAATAGTATATATATATTATAAAAAGTAACTTTACTTATATATTCTACGCTAAACTAATAATAAAATATTTTTATAAAAATGTTATTAGAGTATAATTTTAAAAATATATAAATTTATTATTATTTTTACTATATAGTCGTATAGATAAATTTAGTTTTTTAATTTTAGTATAGATCTAACTTAGAATCTATTATTTTTAGAGGTATAATAAATAACTAAAACTTTTATAATAAAGGAATAAATTACTATATTATTTTTTAATTTTATAAATTATTTATAGATTCTACTGTAAACTAAGTAAAAGAATTATTTAAGTGCTATTACTATATATTCTATCTCTTAAGTATAAATAACTAATATATATATTTATTAATTATTAACTAAATAATAGTTAATAATATTATATAAAAAAAGGTAAAGTGTAGTATCGAGACACTAGTCTAAAAAGGATATAGACTAAATAAGTATTATTAATAATATTAATAAAAAATATAATAAATTAAAAAATATACTTTTTTAATAATATATTTTATTATATATTTATATTAATTACCGTACTTCGCGAGCTTTATAAAGCCGTAGCATAACGTAATAATTAAAACTTAATAAATACTAAATAGCTTATATAATACTAATAAAACTATATATAAGTAGTATAAATTTTAAACTCTTAAATGGTTATACTTTTGTTAGTAAGGATAAGGTACCCTATTTAATATAATAATGCTTTACTTATATTTTAATTATATAT
Source organism: Pleoardoris graminearum (assembly GCA_030770415.1). NCBI lineage: Eukaryota > Fungi > Ascomycota > Dothideomycetes > Pleosporales > Didymosphaeriaceae > Pleoardoris > Pleoardoris graminearum. The sequence goes on along the minus strand of JASEKS010000109.1, from coordinate 176,155 downwards.
TTATAGATTCGCGACTTCGGTTGTAATAGAGACCTAGAGGTTTTAAAATTATAATAAAATAATTAATATAGAATATTCTATTTTATTTAGTTATATATTAAGCTATTTATTTTTATTATTTTAGATTTACTAGCTATTATTATCGCGTTAAAAGTGTTTAGCCTAAAAAGGTCTTAAAGCTTTTTATATCTTCTACCTACTTTATACGTATACTAGTATACTCTATTATCTTTTTAATAAAGCTTAAATAGTCTTTTATATTTACCTTTATATCTAGTAAGCGATTTTATATACCTAAAATAACGTCTTTATTATACTACTAGTTCTCTTTTAACTTACTTATATTTATTAGTTATTATTATTACCCCTATAAAGTAATTTACTATATACTTTTAATAAATAGTATATATTTATAAGTAGTAAACTAATTAGCTTTTTCTTTTATAATATAAGCGGATTATAACGTAATAGTTGCCTTATTTATAATTTTAAACTTTTAAGAATCTTACTTATTATATAGTAGTTATTTTTATTTATTAGTTACGCGCCTATAGTACTATAGTACTATATATAATACTAAATATTATTAATAATTACTATACCTAGCGCGGGTTGTAATAGTTTAGTTATAATATTAGTTTAGTAGCTTTATAGATATTATATACTTTATAGTACTTTTTATAGTACTTAGTATAAGCCTATATTATACTTTACGGATATTATATACTTTATAGATATTATATACTTTACAGTATCTAGTATAGGCCTATATATATACTTTTAGATCTATTTTATAGTATTAAAAGTACGCTCTTTAAATACGCGATTATAGAAGTACTATATTATAATTAGTAAAATAATACTTTAGGCGGCGTAATTTATACTATAAATATACTATTTTTTTTCTTTTTTTATAAATACCTGCTTAGTATTAGTTATAATAGTAAATATATATATATAAGTTAGTATAAAATAATAAATTACTAAACTACGAAACTATTAAATACTATTAAGTAATTATTACGTGCCTATTTTAGTAGGCGCGGTATCTTTTCTAATTAAGTTTAGTATAATACCTTTAAGAGCTGATTATTAGATTATATAGTATATATAATACTTTTTTTCCTAATTAGGTAGTTACTAATAGTAACTTTATTATATAAAAAAAAAGATTAGCAACTTCTTATAATCGTTTTTAAGGTTATTAGTAATTACTATTTATAATTATATATAACGCGGTTAGTCTAAGCAGTTACTAAGTATATATAATTTAGAATTAAAGAGATTTATTAGGCTATTATTTAAAGTTTATAAAACTAAATATTTAGTTTTTAAGTAAGTTTAGCTATTTGTCTTATACTTTATACTATATTATTAATTTTTACTTAAAGGCACTTTGCAATATTAAATCTTTATAGGTTTTTTTTTAAAACGTTTTATTATTATACTAATTTTAATTAGGTTATCGCCTATTATATTAACTATTTTTAGTAGTAACGACACTTTAAGGTAAAATAAAATTTAATATTAATTAAAATCTAATTTTTTTATTTATATATAACTTATTAATAAATTCTATACTAACCTACGCGTACACGAACTTATAGTAAAAAATAATTTTATTTAAGTATATTATTCTTAGCTATTTTAAAGTCCTTTTTAGTATATTATTCTATATAGATAAATTCTAGACTAATAAAATAAAAACTTTATAAAAATAAATAGTTAATAGAGAAGAGCCGGAAACCTTAATATTATAAATAATGTTAAAAGTTATAAAGTAATCTAAAATATAGACTAATAAAATAAAATAAATCTATTAGTATACTTATAGCATATAGAATAATAAAAAAACTAAATATAATTTTAAGGGCCTATTAGTACGTATAGAGTTAAGTAAGTATACGCTTTTATTTTTATTTAGTAAATATTATTAATTAGGTAATAAATACTATAGACAGCATAAGTACTAATACTAGTAAATATAGCTTTTTTTATTTTATAAAACTACTAGATAAGCTGAGTATATATATAACTTATTTTAAATAGACCTTTATAGTATTATTATTTTAGTAAAAAATTTAATAGATAGTATAAAAGTTTAGGTAGAATTAAGTAAAAAAATATTATTTTAAATTACGTAATAAGTCTATAATAATATTATAAGTTTACAATATTAGTAGGCGGAGTAAAACGTAATATAAAATAGTAACTTAAAAAAAATAATTAAGCCTTTTATACTTATGCTCGGGAGTGATATATTTATATATTAATTAAATAAAAGAGTGTAGCTATAGTAGCTGTATAGGCAACTAAAAGAGGTTTTAAAATAGGAGAATTATATATATACCTTTATATATAATATATCGAAGAAGCTAGATAAGATAGAATTAAATAAGATATAATATACTTTATTATATAATTAATATTTATAATACTTTATATTAGTAAACTATTAGTTTTTATTATATATTTAAAATTCTTAGCCAACATTCTTATTATAAATATTATTTAATATATTATATAGTTTAATTATAAACTCTCCTTTATTATTTTATCTATTCTTAATAAAACCTAAAAGATTATCTTACACAATATAGATTATTTAGTAGTAAATATATTTTATCTTAATAGAGAGGTAAATAAAATATTTATTTAGAGTATTTAGTAATTAAATATAGTTTATAATATAATCTAATACTATACTAGAGTAATAAGGAAATAATATATATATCTTTTTTACAGTCTTAATACTTATTTAGTAAATTAGTTAAAAATATAAAATATAAATTATTTTAAAAAGAATATTTAACATGTTTCGTTTAATAATAAGTACTTAATTTTATAAGAATAGATTCTAACATAAAATATTTTAAATATAATAATATTTTAAATTTATGTTTATAACTATATAACTTTATTATAAGAGTATAAAAATTTTTTATACACTAGTGTTTTTAGATTTAGAATATAAGATATATATAAATTTATAAACTATTATTTTAAATTAACTTATTTTTAATTAACTGTTTAGAATAATAGAATATATTTATAATATAAAAAGAAATAAAGTATAGTGTCGAGATAATAGTCTTAAAAATCATATAAGTAAAAAAAAGGTATTCTCTCGAATATAGATAAAAAAAATAAGTATATATAAAAATTATAAAATATATAATTTTTTTAGTTTAAATTTATATATTTATATAAGTACTAAATATATAACTTTTATTTAGTTTTTTAGTTTAGAGTAATAAATTTTTTATTATTAATTTTACTTTTTTATATTCTTATAATATCTGTGAAATTATTAAATATTAAATTTAAAATTAAATATTTTATAAAAAATAAAATATTTATTTTTACTATTACTACTATTCTAAAAAGTTTTTAAATGTCTATTTCTAATACTAAGTAAATTATAGTAAATAAAAAAAAGATAAAAAACCTATAATATAATTATAGACTATAGATACTATATAGAGAAAAAGTAATATTAATACTACTATTATATAGTAACTAGTAGTAATAACATAGATATTAAAGGTAAAAGAAATATATATATAAAACACTTAGCTATTACTTAAAAATATATTAGAGGAGTATACGTAGTATAATATATAGAGAGTAATAATATAATAATTAATATACTAGACTAGAAAGTAAAAGATATATTTCTTAATACATAATAACTAAAGAAATTTAAAATCTTACGCTAGAATTACTTAATAAAGATTTTTAAAATACTACTTACTCTATAAATTACTAGTAGAGAAGATATTAATATTATAAAACTAATTTATAATATTACTATTATAATATAATAAATTTACCTAAGTTTTATAATTAATAAAATCTAGTAGGTATATAATATAAAGAAATATAAAATATATATAGGAAAATAAAACAATAAAATTATAATAACTTATTTTAGAATATAAGCTATATAATATAAAATAATATATTAAAAAAATTATAATAAAGTTATATATCTTTAAAGTCTAACTATACTACTATAGTAATAAGCTAAAATAGTACTTTAACTATAGTAAATAGAGATATATATAGGGTATCTATATTTATATATTTATATATTAATTAAACAAAAAGTGTAGCTGTAGTAGCTTAGAGTAACTAAAAGGGATTCGAAAAAGGAGACGTATATATATACCTTTATACTTAATATATTAAAAAAGAGGGTATCTATAAAAACTAGATAAAATATAAAAAAAATAGGCTTTTATAAAACTTAAAACGTAATACTCTAAATAATAAATATTTTACGTAAATTATAACTATTAATATAGATCTTAGTAAAAGAAAAAAATTCTAAATTTTTAAAATATACTAAACCGTTAAAAATATAAAATCTTTATTAACTAAAAATTTTTTAAAAAATACTAAACCTTTAAAAACTACTACACGATTAAAAAATATAGATAATAATTTAAGATATAATATATTTATATACTAATTAAATAAATAGTGTAGTTGTAATAGCTTAAGGTAACTAAAAGGAGTTTTAAAAAAAAAAGAAGTATTTATATACCTTTATACTTAATGTATTAAAAAAGTTAAGAAGGCTAAATTAAAAAAGGAATAGCGCTTACTACACTAGACTACGCTAGTGTACTAGTATACTTAGTACTTAGTGCGTCTTTCTATAATATATTAAATTAAAAAAGACTAGTATAAATACTGTATTTAGTAGGAGAGATATATAGGTAGTAGTAGTTTCTACTACTTATATATCTCTCTATCTTATAGTTAACAACAGTATAATAAAATATTTATTAAATAAAAAAATATACTTATTAGAATACTATCTATAATATATTTTAAATATAAAAGTAATACTATTATAGCGTATATACTAAACCTACTATTAATAGTCTCTAGGCTTTAATACTATTCTTCCTCTTATTAATACTAATAATTATATAATTTTAATAAATTTTCAGCTGTCTAAAGTTTTTAGTATAGTTAATTAAAATCTTTTTACAGTATTCTTCTACTTTATAAATAATAATAAAAATATAACTCTAGTAAATACTTATTAGTATAAGTATATTGTTTATATAAAAATAACTAATTTTATTTATTTAGTAGGTAATATAAAAGTTAATTATAACTTATTAAATAAAGTTATTATTATTTTTAATAACAGGTACTTCTTTAAGAGATATTAATTAATTAAATTATTAATAAAAAAGTTATTAAAGTTATAAATATTAAATTAGTAATAGTAGTGGCGATAGTAGTAATATTAATAAATATATATAAGGATTTAATAGTGCTAGTAGTAAAAAATATAAAAATATATAATATAGAGTTTATATTAGGGTTAATAGATAAAGAAAGTATTTTATAAATATAATAAATACTTTTTAGCGTAAGGGGTACGAAGGTAAGAATAAAAATAATAATAAAAATAAAAATATAGTTAGCGTAAGCGTAAAGCCTATAGGGTAATAGATAAGATATAGTTAAGCCTTTATAGAGATACTAAGTAGTTAATATTTAAAAGTTTTAGGGGGGCTAATATATATAAATACAGTAATATATAAGCTAAATATATAAATATATAGTATTATACTTAACTATTTTTATAAGTAAGAAATAATTTATAATTATAAATAAATATATTAACTATTATTAAACTCTATACTACCTATATATAAATAAAGTATAAGGTAATAGAAATAAATATAATCTCTAATTTTCTATAAAAATAAAATTAAAAAAGTAACTAATAAGTTATAACAGCAGTAGTCGACGGATATAAATAAATTTAGTATTTTAATAAGTATATATAAACTAATATAAAAGAAATATACTATATATATTTATATACTAATTAAATAAATAGTGTAGCTATAGTGGCTTAGGGGCGACTAAAAGGGGTTTTAAAAAAGGAGTATGTATATACCTTTATATTTAAAAAAATATACTATTAACTTATTCTTATTAACTATAATAGCTATATAATATTTAAGTTTAATTAATACTTAATAAACGTACTTCGCGAGCTTTATAAAGCCGCGGCATAATATAATAATAAAAACTTAATAAATACTAAATAGCTTAATATAATACTAATAAGACTATATATAAATAGTATAAATTTTAAACTCTTAAAAGTTATACTCTTTCGTTTTAGTAAGGGTAAGGTACTTTACTAAATATAGCAACGCTTCGCTTATATTTTAATTATATATCTATAAATTAGCGACTACTCGTAATTATTTTTAAGGTTATTAGTAATTACTATTTATAATTATATATAACGTAGTTAGTTTAGGGAATTACTAGGCGTATAAACTTTAAAACTAAAAATAGTTATTAGGCTATTACCTAGAGCCTATATAACTAAATATTTAGTTTTTAAGTAAATTTAGTTATCCGTCCTATACTCTATACTATATTATTAACTCTTATTTTTTAAAATTATATTTTATTATATTATAATTTTTATAGGTTTTTTTTATTTTTAAAATATTTATTATTATACTAATTTTAAATAGGTTACTAACTTACCGTTTATTATACTAACTACTTTTAGTAGTAGTAATACTCTAAACTAGTATAAAGTTTAAAATTAACTAAAACTATCTATTTATATATAACTTATTAATAAGTTCTATACTAACTTACGTATACGCGACCTTTTAGCAGAAAATAGTTTTTTTAAGTATATTATTTTTAGCTATTTTAAAGCTCTTCTTAGTACGTTATTTTATATAAATAAATTTTAGGCTAATAGAATAAAAGCTTTATAAAAGCAGGTAGTTAATAAAGAAAGACTAAGAGACCTAATATTATTAATAGAGCTAGAAGTAATAGAGCAACTCTAGACTTAAACTAATAATATAAAATAGATCTATTAGTACGCTTATAAAATCTAGAATAAAAAAAAAAACTAAATATAAACTTTAGGGCCTACTAGGGCGTATAGTATTAGGTAAGTACGCGCTTTTATTTTTATTTAATAGATATTACTAACTAGATAGTAGATACTGTAGGCAGCGTAGATACTAAAAATAGTAAATATAGTTTTTCTTTCTTATTTTATAAGGCTACTAAGTAAACTAAGTATATACGTAACTTACTTTACTAGTAGGCCTTTAAATAGTATTATTATCTTAGTAGAAAGTTTAATAGGTAATATAGAGGCTTAGCGTAAAATTAAGTAAAAAAATATTATTTTAAGTTATGTAATAAGTCTATAATAACGTTATTAATTCGCGGACTATTAGTAGGCGGGATAAAATATAATAAAAATAAAATATAAAAGAATAAATAAGTTTTTTATACTTTTACTTAGGAGTGGTTTATTTAATACTATATAATAAATAATATTATTATACTTTATATACCTACGTTTAGATTATACTTTTTATAACTACTTAATATAAGCTACTATTCTTTTCTTAACCTTATTTATAAATAAGAGATTTATTACTATATCTACTAAAGTATTTACTATAATAATAAAAAAAAGTTTTTATTAATATATATAAAGGTTTAGCTATTTTTCTTCTTAAGCTAAAATTTTAAAAATAGGTTTTTTATTATAGCTCTACTACTATTTAATCTTTACTATATTTTATTATTACTTTTAGTTTTAAAAATAATCTCTCTATTAGGTATAACTAATAGTCGAGTGGTATAATAAATATTATAAAATATTATATAATATTACTTAACTAGAGTAGTAAGTAAGCTTTATATATAATTATTTTTTATACTAGTTATAAAACTCTATAAGCTAGGTAATTAACTAGTTTATTAAAGGCTACTAGCTATTATATATTTAGTAGTAATATTTATAAAAATGAATATAGAGTTCTACGTAGCTAACTAATACTAAAAATAAGAATAATAATAGTACTAATAGTATATTATATATTAAAAAAACTTTATAAGTCTAAGAAACATAGCGCTTAGTTAAGGTATTAGATAATATAGAGATAGAGAAAAATTAAAAAGTAGTAGCTTAAGTATACTAATATATACTACTAACTTCCCCATTAGCCGAGGTATATGTCGCATAGAGGTGGATGATTAGGCCTGTTTTTATTTAGGGAGGAAGAAAGGATTTTTGAGATGCGTTGTCTTCCGGGGACGGTTACGTATAGGCCCCCAACTGTCTGTGTCTTTGGCGCCTTACACGCCGCTGGTGACACTGACTGCAACGCCGATGAGCGCTACGACTGTCGCTTCCGGTGCTGTGATTACGGGGGCAGCGTGATTTATGATAAGACTAGGTTATAAGGTAGGTTGAGCACGGAGTATCTTAGTTACAATCATGTTTCTGATTAGCATTTGGACACCTCCATATCTAATAATGGTAATTTTAATATTTCTAGATTTGCAAATACTGGAACGAGTCTCAGAGATACATGTCCCTATCTAGCCGAAGGAAATTCAATCATGCGACTCGATCCGCCGTGCAGAGTCCGCGAAACATAGGGTGATGTCTGTAAGACAAATACACAGGGATTTTAAGGCTCCCAAGGATGACCACCTTTGCCAAGCTTCGCATTCAAGTATGTCAACTTGTTGCGCCCTTCCCTCTGAATTTCTTCCTTGTGTGCCTCCATTTCCTCAATATCCCCTGAGAAGAGTTAGCTTTTCCACACAAATGTAAAATGCACATCTGAGGGCATAAATGAAACCCACAATTCACACTCATGACACAACCTCTCATCCAGTCAGCTCGGGGTGTGCACAAGAAGAGTGACAGGCCGCCTGTGAGCATTGGATCGTCCCGTGCATATGGCAGGTATGCTTCTGCGGTCATTGCGGTCTTCAAGAGACCGGGGAGGAGAGTGAAGGCGCGAATATTGGGGCGTTCTTTCCATGTCAGAAATAATCTGCTTACATCCAGAGTGAGAAACTAAGGGTCGAACCTATGTGGAGGAACTCCATGAGTTTGGTTTGCGCTAGCTTGCTGCTGATATAGGAGCTCATATTGGGGAATAAGCTTCCGGCAGCACCACTACTAACAGTGATTATAGTGCCATTGTAATTATTTGCTTGCTTCAAGTAGTAATGGCACATGAGATAGGTTCCTTTGACATTCACCTCCTATTGAAATGTTAGCATCATTGATTAAGCAAAAATTTTCTGATATAACCGCAAACTCACAAAGTCGTTCCACCACTTTGACGGTTCAATGTCGCCAATGGCAGCATAGTTCATGGTTCCCGCATCATTGATGAGTACATCAATGGTACCAATCTCAGCATTCGCCTTTGTCCAAAGCTGCTGAACGGAACTCTCAGACGTTAGATCTGTTGGATGGACCAAAGTACTGGTGTCAGGTGACTTTGCAATATCTTTGACCCTGGATGCAATTTCGTTCAGAATATCGAGTTTGCGTCCTGTAAGTACGATCCCTGCGGCGCCGGCAATTGCCCAGGCTTCAGCGATCGCCTGTGGTTTTCAGCTCGGTAAGAGTCGACCAATCAGAGTCTGCTTACTCTGCCCACCCCTCCAGATACGCCAGTAATGAGAACGTTCTTCCCTCGTGCCGACAGTGCTGGCTGTGAGGGGTCCAAGAGTGGGTACATATCACGATGGACTGCTTTTGTGAGCTGGTAGGGCCAAGTTACTGCGTCGAAATCGTTGAAGTCCATGGTTGTGGTAGCAGTTTTGTGGAGATGCAAGGGCCGAGTTGCAGGTAATTTATGCGATTGAAGTTATTTGAAATCGATTATATAAAGCCGTGTCAGCGATTGCCGTTGTAAGAAGTTGCGGCTGTGTGATATCCCTTTATTCTTACCTCTGTCGTTGGACAGAGAAGGATCCCAGTGATCACCCCACTATTGGCCTTCCTCATCCTGTATTCGACCCCGCCGGCTAGATTACAGCACTGTAGCGCCGTGCGAACCCTGTCAGTGACAGCCCTACGTTACACTTTCATCCTCAGCGTCTGCTGTGCAACATTGGCTGCCACTTCTGTGTGAAAACGGCCCCACTTCGAACTCCGAAGTCAGCATGCTGCAGCAGTAAGCTTACGTTAGGGGAATACGCGTTAGCGCATATTTTGCCTATGATACCACCCTCATCTATTTGCTGCAGATCTTACTATCCATAGCTCGTTGGATGTTCTTGCCATGGTGGCGCCTCGATTAGACTGCGGAAACGGATCGTCCCGCGAAAACCCATCTCGTCTGCCTTACGTGCAGTGCCCCCCACCGGCGGCCTAAGGTAGGGCTTTTGTTGTTAAGCGCACGATCGCCTATAGTTCGTATATCCTGTAATATTATTATTAAAGTTTAGTACTAAATTATATACTAGCTGCCTATATAGTAAAATAAACTCTATAACTCTTTATCCTTTATTAAACTGCTATAAGTATAAATTTTTTTACTAATAACGCTACTTACTATATACTGTAAGTTAAATATATAGATAATATAGTATACGATTTAAAATAAATAGTAAAATAGTAGCTATAGCTAGTACTAATATATTATAGTTTAAAAGTCTTACACTTTAATTATAATTTAGAAAAATAGTATTTAAAATATTAACTATTTCTAAATATACTGTATATATAACTATAGTAATATTAATTATATAATTAATATATATATATATATTTATATACTAATCAAACAAATAGTATAGCTGTAGTGGCTCGGGGCGACCAAAAGGGGTTTTAAAAAAGGAGGAGTATATGCATGCCTTTATACTTAATATGTTAAAAAATTATAATTAATATATATAATAAAATTAAGGAGTTTAAAAATAATTTTAATAAATATATTTATAACTTTGTTTAGACGTACCTAGATAAGTATAAAAAATATAAAAAGTATAATAAGATAATATAACTATAAGTATAGGTTTTTAATATAATTATTTTCTATATTATTATTTACGCTAGAAAAGATACGTTTCTATAATTATATATTAATAGTACTAATTTTAATAAAATATTTTTTATAAAACTACTAAAAGGAAAAAATAAACGCTATAAAAATACTTAAAAAAAAGATTAAAAATAATAAAATACTTAATTATAAAAAGTTACTATATATAAACTATATAAATAGGATATTTAATAACTATTATATAAAAAGAGGTAATAATTGTTAAATAATTGTTAAAAGTAAGTTAAAAAGGATATAGGCTAGCCTAAAAGTAAAGTAACAGTATAAGGATATGTGTGCTTTTGCTATATGCACGGGTACAAAGAGGCGTATAAAAGGGGAGACAATAAAGGCGCTGCGCCAAGGCTGACAAGCCACTAGCCACACTGTGGCGAAGAGGTAATATATAGCGTTAAGACACTAGTCTAAAAACGTTATAAGCTTAAAAAAGGTATTTCTTTAGATATAGTTAAAAAAGTAAGCGTATATAAGAATTATAAAAAATATTTTTATTTTAGGTTAGTACAGGATGTGGCTTGGATTTAATAACTATACGCTATTTAAGAAGCTAAGTTTTATTTAAGCGTATATATTATATTAGGAACTAGCGTTAACTTTATTAACTTCGTTAACTTCTTTATTATATAACTAGGCTGTAATATGTATTGCGTCGCAAACACACAGAGTCACACATTGCTAGGTGCCGAAACACAAGACTCTCGTCTGCCTTCGTATATATGCTTACGATCGTGGCGTTTTTCTTCGATGCAACTTCCCCACACACATTCTCTGTATTATCTACTGGCTGCCTGCACGAAAACAGGCCGGTGGCGCAATAATGGCTGAAACAGATCTGAACCGCATCCCGGCATTGCACCCCCCAGAAGGCACAGAGTCCAACTTTGTCGACCCTCCGACCTTGATGCCGGCTGTCATCGTCACATCAATCGTCGTCCTCACCCTGATGACTGTGTTCGTCGCCGCTCGCGCTTTCGTCAAAGCTTTCATCATCCGCCAACACCATATTGAAGATTGGCTCTGCTACTGGGCCTGGGCAGGCGTTGTCACCTACTCTGGCATCCTAATCTATATCGAGGACTATGGATTCGCGCGGCATCAGTGGGATGTGACGGCCGCCATGATGCAGCACATTATGTACTACATCAACATCCTTTACTGTGTCTACTCGCCGACAACGTTGCCAGCGAAGCTCTCGGTCCTGTTCCAGATCAAGAGGATCTTTACGGCCCAGGAGAAGAATGCCGTCTATTGGGTCGTGTGGGGTTCAATCGTCGCCAATGCTATATTCTATACCGGGTTGTTTATCTCGTATATTTTCCAATGCTGGCCGAGGGAGGCGATTTGGAATCCAGCTGTCCACGGAAAATGCGTGAGTGGTGTTAGCTCCAATCTCGCCGCTGGGATACTCAATGTTATATCGGATATTGAGGCGTTGTTGCTTCCTGCGTGGGGAATTTGGCATTTAAATATGCCGGTTAAAAGAAAACTGTCGGTATTTGCTGTATTTGCTGTTGGATCAATGTAAGTGGATTGAGTCCTCCCATTTGCAAACGTCACTGACCTGCTCAAAGTGCATGTGTTATTGGAATAGTGGGCATATATTTCCGTGTCATCCTATTGGAGCGTCCAGATTTCACTTGGTTATGCACCAAGGCCGCACTTCTAGTGTCAGCCGTCCCAAATTCCCCCATGTCCAATAAATTTCAATCTGACAGAGCCCACAGTATCTCCGAGATGGCGACCGTTGTCATCGTAGGCTGCTTTCCTTCGATACCGCGCTTGATCCGCTACTTCCAAGGACGTTCTGAAGGCTCCAAGAGCAAGAGTTACGAATCGCCAAACTCGCAAAAGCATGCTAAAAACAATCTGAACTCCATGGCCAAGTACATGGGTCCCAGGCTTGTGACTACTGGTTCCAACGAACATCTCGAATTGCTCCACTACCCTAGCGAATGCGATCAGGGGAGAGGTACGAGTCCAGAAGGGATACTGAAGACGACTCGTGTGGAGCAGTCTGTTGGAAAGGTGCGGGCCTGCTGATATTAAAGTCTTCTGCCGTTGGATCCTCGTGAGATAGGAAATCATGATTCTCCTCTTAGCGACGAACAGGTCATGTGTGATTCTCGATGCCCAGATTATACTACGGGACATATAAATTATCTTAGCAGATATGGATATTCAAGAGACCTAGCTCAGCCCCAGGTGCCGTAAAATGTACGGAGTCTGAACATCGGGGGGTTTGAGGCAAGCAGTACATGACGTGCTCTTCGAGCCTGGATTTTCTCCAGTATGTAGATCAACCGGAGGTTTGGAGGATGGGCGGATCCAGATAAAGTAGATAAATTTAATATTGTCCACAAAGGTAAGATACCATAAAATAGCCTAGTCTCATTCCTTTATTAATAACTAATAGGTATAGGCGCATATTTTACGGTTTAACCTTTATACACACGTAGTAGTTGTTGGTAAGGTAGCTATTAGTTTAGCTATATAATAATAAACATTTAGATTATTAGCTATATATAAAATTTCTACTTCCTTATTAATAGCTAGAACTAATACATTATATTTAGATAATTTAGACTTTTTTTTATATAGTACGTATTACTATTATAAAAAATAATAATTGTGAATATATAATTATTATTAAGATATAATTTATTATTAGGTTAAGTTAGCCGCACTACGCGTAGCTAATATAGTAAAACCTTAGTATAAGTAAGAGCCTTAGTAGTAGCCTAATATTACTTACACTAAGGTATTTACTTTATTAAATACTTAGTAATCTATATAAAAAAAGCTTATATAGGCTTATAAAGAATTATAATAATTATATTCTTAGTATCGCTAATTAAGCTAATTTTACTATTAGTTCTAGGGCTTAAAAAAGCTATCTATTTTAGTTTATACCTAATTTCTAGCTCTCTTCTTAAGCCTAACGCGTAATAGTACTTTATTTATTTTACTATAGAGCTTAATAGTCTTATAGTAAGTATTTTTATAAGATTCTTTATAGACTTATAGCTAGACTAGTTAAATAAGTTATTCTACTTTTTTTTAACCTTTAATAAATTTAGTAATACTAGTCTTAATTAGGTAATTTTTAGCTTATTTAGCTTAGTTACTCTATAACTTAATCAAATTAAAAAATTACCTAATTAGGACTAGTATTACTAAATTTATTAAGCAACCTATTTTTGTAATCCTAACCCAACCCTATAGTAGGGTTACTTAGATAAAAACCTTAATAACTTTAGTAATACTAGTCCTAATTAGGTAATTTTTTTATTAGATTAAAATTTTAGAGTAACTAAGCTATATAAGCTAAAAATTACCTAATTAGGGCTAGTATTACTAAAGTTATTTAAGTTTAAGAAAAAGCTTAGTATTTTAGATTTACTAGCCTAGTTATAGCTTGTTAAAGGCCTTACTAGCCTCTACTAGAGAGATAGCTACTAGCTAGTCCTACTCCTCCTCCTTATTATTATCTTCTAGCTTTATTAGCCGGTATATTTCTATTATATAGTTAATAAGCTTTTTTAATAGTATTTTCTCTTACTACTTATTCTTAGGATTTATAAAATCTATAAAATTTTATAGTAGATTTAAGATAAACTAAAACTTATAGAACTAGTAGATTTATTTTTAAATATAAGTAACTAGCCCCTTATAATTAATAGGGTATTTATAGGAACTGGGGACCTTACTAAGTAGTATAAATTTTCTCTAGTAGTTAGTAATTATTTAAAATTTAATTTTAATTTATATTTACATACTCTACTAAATCGTAAAGAGTAATATTACTAATTTAATAAGATTCTTATATTTAAAAACTTAGTCTATTATATAATTAAGCCACTCCTAGTAATAGAGTAGTTTAAAGTTATAAATTATACTCTAATTAGTAGGCTACTAGAGCAATATTATATTTAGAGAAAAAAATTTAACTTATAGATTCTTAAAAATATTATATTACTTAATATATACTACTATACCTATTTTATATACTATAAAGCTATCTACTAGTTATAGGTAGTTCCTAAAGCCTACCTAATTATTAAACTAAACTAAATACTCTAAAAGTATAGTAGTATTTATCTACCTTTTATTATTATACTAATAGTAGAAGTAGAGCCTATAGGTAGTAATATATTTTCTAAAGTACTAAGGACTCTAGGACTAGCTAATAATCTAAAAAAGATAACACTTAAAGCTATTAGTATTAATAGTAATAATAATAGTAATATAATTTTTCTCTTTCTTTTTACTAAAAATTAAAATAGTTATTAATATTTTATTAGGTATTAACTTCTAAAAGAGCCTAGGCTTATTTATATTAAATATATTAGCTAAGTTATACTATTTATAAAACGCTTAAAGCTTTACTATATACTATATAGCTATAATTAAAATATTAGCTAACGCTACTTTACTATAAGTAGTATATAATTAAACTCTATAGTAGTTCTTATAGCTAGTAAACTAGTTATAACTAAACCTAGGATTTTTCTTATCTTAGTACTATAGTAAAAGCTTTTATAACTTATTAGTTATAGCTAAAAGTATAAAACTATTATAGGGACACGATTATACTTTATATATATATACTACTTAAAAAGCGCTTTCTCTAAGTCTAGCTAGTAATTCTTATAGCCTCGTATATATATAAAGTCTTCTTACCTAAAAATAATAGGATTAAAATATTTAAACTTACTACTACTTAATTAGGAGATAATAGAGATATTAATCTTTTAGTAGAACTTTTTTAAGATTTAGTTAGCTACTTATTTAAGTATTAACTTTAGATATTTTTTCTTATACTTCCTAATTAACTAGCTCTTTAGATTAGTTATCTTAATACGTAGTTATTAATCTAGATTTTTAGATTTAGCTATAGTAAATTAATAATTTAAAATATTATTTAGTAGAACTTAGTAATTATAAATTTAATAGTAAACTACTAAAGTACTAGTTACTAAAAGCTTAGTAATAATATTAATAGTAAACTAGTATAGGTAATTTAATCTAAAAACCGTTAAGTAAACTTATTTTAGCTAATATATAAGTAATTATATAATAAAATTATACTATTCTACTATTTTTTTACTTATACTAAGTAGTTTATTTATAGCTAAGTTTATTTATATTAGGGTTTTACTATATTTAGCGTAGGCGAAGGTCGGAGTAGAGTTTACCTAAAAGAGATAGGGTAATTAATAAATAAGTTTATTATAATAAAACTACTATAGAAGCTACTATAACTTTTATATTTATAGATATTAAGTAGTAATTACTATAATAATAGCTTAGTCTATTATACTAAAAGCTTACTTAATAATAATTAGCTTAGTCTATTATACTAACTCTTAGTTAACTCTACTAAAACCTTAATATAACCTTACTAAATTCTTAACACGTTATCTAATATATTTTTTACCTTTAAGATTTTATAAGTAATTTTTAAATATATTCTCTAATAACTCTAATCATGTTCTAGGATATATATAAAGTATATAAAATATATTTAAAATATATTTAAAATATATAAATAATTTAGATTAATATAATCTAAGTATATATAATAATTCTATTTATTCTTAATATATAAAATATATTTTAAATATATTCTATATATATTTTAACTATATTCTATATATTTTTTAGATATATTTTATATATATTTTAACTATATTCTATATGTATTTTAAATATATTTTATATATATTTTAAATATATTCTATATATATTTTAAATATATTTTAAATATTAACAATATATTAAACTATATTTAAAATTTATAACAATGTTATAAATATAATAAGAAAATATTTCTTAACTTAATATATAGTATTTATAGAAAAAAATAGCTATTATAATAGTAATATTAAATACGCTATACGGTTTATAGTTTTACCTATAGTTCTACCTATAGTTTTATTTAAAATAATAATAATTTATAAATACTCTATTACTATTTTATAGTTATTACTTTACTATTATTATAATTACTACCTAATAAGTTATCTATTAAGTTATTACTCTACTAGCTATAAAATTTAAAAAATTTTATCTTTAATAGGTCTTAGGTTATAGCACCTTTATTTTTATCTACTTTTATATTAAGTAAGGACATAGTATACACTAAATTAATATAGTACTTATAAATAAATATAAAAATATATTTAGAATATACTATAATTTTATATATATTTATATATTAATTAAATAAAGAGTGTGGCTGTAGTAGCTTAGGGCGACTAATAGAGGTTTTAAAAAGGAGGAGTATATATATATCTTTATATATAATTCTATTTATTCTAAATACTTAGAATATATAAAATTATAATATACTTAAAATATATTTAAAATACGTTAGTAACGTAATTACCTATTAGATTAGTTAAATTTAGGTAATTTAAACGTTTAGTAACTAGCGTTAAGCTAAAATAACTAGTCTTTAGTTTATTCGACTAATAAATAGGGGTATATATTAGCGCTTATAGTAGGCTAAGCTAAGTAAATAGTTAAACTATATTCTCGTAATTACCTATATAAATTATTAAGTTATAGTAGATTTTTAATAGTTAGTTAGTTTTAGTAAAACTATTAGAAATTCTATAGTATTAGAAACTATATACTATAGTTACTAAAATAAATATTATTACTTAACTACTATAGATCTCGTAAACCGATTTACTTACTAAAATATAGACTAAGCCTAATATAGACTAGTATATCGTTTAATAAACTTTTTTAAGTATAAACTTTTTTATACTAGTATACTTTTAGTTTAGAGTAGCTACGCTAATATATATTAGGCTTAGTCTATATTTTAGTAAGTAAACCGGTTTACGAGGTCCACAGTGGCAAAGTGACAATACTTACCCCAGCATCTCCCTGTAGGCTTCAATACGCGCGCGCGCAAGGCAGCAGCGTCGTGGAGGTGATCTGATTTGACCCCAGCAACCATAGTAGCCAAGCTTATATTAAGCTCCAGCCACTGCATAATTTAATATAAAATTTTTGTTGAACTCCACCTTCAGGGGTAGCATACCCGCAGGATTTTCGCCCCTCCCCCGACCCCGAGCCTCTCAGCGTTCTTGTACCACAATCTCGGATCCAACGGATCTAGACTCGTCTTAAATGCCCGATGCACACCGGCACATAAGCTAAAACTGCCGCACCGTTCCATCATCGCCACCTCACATGAAATTTGTAACCGATCTCCGGAAAGTTATGACCTCTACAAAATTGCTCGACACGATTTTAACGCTGGAGGACGTGACGCGATCAGTTCCACAAGAGCTTCATGACGATGAAGGGTTGAGAAAACGTCTTCTTGATGCTGTCCAAAAGTTGGTTCCAGAGATAGAGACGCCGGCAGAAATGTCTCAGCGGCTGCTTTATCTTGTCAGTATCTCAAAGAATGGTTTGAGCTAGACTGGTAAACCTATGCTAACCGGTGCTTGCAAGCCCTGCGAGATAATGGGCGCCAAGATTGGAGTAGACCTTAACGTATTCAACGTTATTTCCGCAAGCGATCGGCCACTATCTACTGAAGAACTGGCGAAGAGCTGCGGCGCAGAACCCGCGCTCTTGTTACGATTGCTAAAATACATGAGTTCCGTTGGATTGGTCAAAGAGTCGGATACTGGCCTTTGGAGTCCCTCAAATATGACCAGGAATCTGGCTTCTAGGCACAGCTCTGCTGGGGTAAATCACGTGTATGCACCGGTATGCAAAATTTTGACTATAATCACTGACTCCCTCTTAGCCATGACAGTGTCATGCCAGCTTATCACGCACTCCCAAGTTGGCTAAAACGGCGAGGGTATAAGACTCCGACTACAAAAACCGATACGCCGTTCGCGCAGGGACATGGCGCATCGCCTGATCAGTCATTTTTCTCCTGGCTGCAAGACCATCCTTACAATGCTACCGAGTTCAATATTTTTATGGGTGTGCATCGGACGGGGGTGAAGACATGGCTGGATCAGAGTGAGATTCATCGCTCGCTGTCCAAGGCGCATGAGGTGGGAGGTAGTGAGAATGGAGTGGTGTTTGTTGATGTGGGGGGAGGGATTGGACAGCAGTGTAAGGTACGTTTGATAGGTTAAAAATTTGATGTTTGGTTGGGATTTGCTAAAGAATATAGGCCTTGAGGGAGAAATATCCAGAGTTGAAGGGAAGAGTTATTTTGCAGGACCTTCCGCAGGTGATACAGAAGGCGGATGTAGGAGATAATATTGAGGCAATGAGTGTGGATTTCTTTGAGGGCCAACCGATTAAATGTAAGCCCTTGCTCAACACTGCCTTATCGCTATAAACTGACAACTCTCAGCTGCAAATGTGTACTACCTCCGAAGCATACTAAGAGGTAAGTGCTCCCTTTCCCCACCAACTCCAGACTCTGTACTAATCTGATCTTAAAGACTGGCCCGATGCACAATGTCGGACGATTCTCGGGTATATCCGAGATGCAATGGCGGCTTACTCACTCATCTTTATCGACGAGCTGGTTCTGCCAGATCGAGGAGCGCATAAAGTTGAGACGCAGCTTGATATGACGATGTTGTCTATGTTGAATGGTGAAGCGAGAACGGAAAGTCATTGGAGGAGATTATTGGAGGAAGTAGGGCTGAAGGTACAGGACATTGTGTTGTATCAGAATGCAGGAAGTGAGGGGGTTATTGTTGCGAAGAGGGAGTAGGTTTACGAGAGTAGGGAGGGAATATATCCGCGTAATCGTATTTAATGGAATATTACTAGGCTCAGAAATAAGTAAAAAGAATTGCTATCGTGCATAAAATCCATAGAACGTAGCAACAGAGGCGTTAGGGTAAAGTTAGAGAATTAAATAAAAAGATAAGGAGGAAGCTTAGCAATAGGAGGGCGAGCATTCTATAGATATTAAAAGCAGCGGGTTAATAGGGCGAGGAGGGATAGATAAGTAAAAGGCTATACTAAACCCGAAGATAGAATCTCCGAATAGAGATTAGTTAACGAGAAATTTACTTCTAGCTTAGTAGAGCTCTATAGATATAGTTACTTTACTTAGCTATCTCCTACTATTTACCCTATCTATAAGAACTCTTTAACTCTTCTCTTTTATCCTTAACTTTTTTCTTTTTTCTTTTCTTTCCTCTTTACTTTTTTTTTATCTATATTATAATTTAAGTTAGGCTATTTTCTAATCTACGAAGCTATACTATATTAGACTACTACTATTTAATTTATAAAATATTCTAGTTTTTTCCTAATATAATCTACTATTAAGATAGCTAATCTATTAAAATAGCTACTTTTTCTTAGTGTAACTAACTTATCTTAAAAATTATTAAATTATTTACTATTAAATAAAGATCTTATATATATTATACTTAAATATTTATATACTAATTAAACAAATAGCGTGGCTGTAGTAGCTCGGGGCGACTAAAAGGGATTTTAAAAAACGAGGAGTATATATATACCTTTATTTATTATACTTATATTAGACGTTAGAAAACTCTTTTATATTCTTTTAATATATTTATATATTATATCTATTTTAGAAAAGCTTTAGATTAAAGTCTCTATACCTAGTAGTTAATTATATATATAATATATTTATTTAATACGTGTTTAATATTCTTAATATTTCTAAGATTCCTAATACTTACTCGCTAGTTTTTAGACTTATTTTATATATATAATAGGAAATAAATTAATAGTAATAAAGTATAGTATTTAAAATAATATATAAGCTATTAGCTATTTGCTAAGACTATATACTCTACTAAGTAATTAACTTATTATATATATTAGCGGGTCCCTCCGCTCCAGCTAGTAAATGCCTAAAAACTAAACTTATAAAAAAAGCTATAACTATACTATTAAAAAAACTATAGGCCTCTTGCCTTATTCTATATAATTTTACTTTTCTATTTCTATTCTTTTATATACTAACTTAAACTTATTATTCTAGTTTTTATTATTTTAATTTACTAGATATATATTAATCTTCTACTATTAACGTTATACTTATTACTAAGCTAACTAAATAAAAATTAAAATAATTTTATAAGTTTAGCGTAAACAGTTATAGAGTAATATAGTTATAAAAATAAAAATTTTATAGATTCTTAGGGCTTACAGATCCTTTAGTTAAAATAGTCTTTATAATTATAGCGTTATTATAGCGGCTAGGAGGAAATTAATTATAATATAACTTAATTATAATATTAAACTAGACGGTAATATTAAGCTAGAAGACGTTTAGGTAAGTAGTATAGTAGTAGTATAGGCTAAAAATAAAAATTAGTTTTAAGTTAATTAGTCTATAGTTTACTAAGTAAGATAATTATACTACAGTTACGTTTAGCTAAATTAGTAGCTATAATAATAATAGTACTTAAATAAAGATATATTTTATAGGGGCTCTATTGTTAAACTAGTTCTAAATAGAAATCTTCTCTTTAGTAGAAGTCTTATTTTTAGTAAAGACTTTATCTTTAGTAAAAGCCTTATTAATTAAAGTAAAGCTTATTATTACTAAAAATTAGGTAGCTTTTATACTAAAGAAGGCACTTAACTTAGGTAGTAAAGTACGTTACTCTTTAAGCTTAGCTAGAAAATCTAATAATAAGACTAGAAAAGATTTTAGTACTAATTAAAATTTAGCTTATCTTATATTAAGTTTATCTTTTATAAGAAAGTCTTAGTAATATAGCTTTAGCCCTTTTTACTAATTAGTTAAGTTAATATATTAAACAAAAATTTTATTCCTATAAAAATATAAGAGTGTAATAAAAAAAAGATATCTTTTTTAAAATAATATAACTTTTTAACTAGTAAGTCTAAATATATAAAAAAAAATATTATTTTAAAGAAAAAAACTAATGTATTCTAGCTACTGGTATAGGGACTGCTTACTAAGGGGTTTAAGAGTAAAAAAAAATTAGTAAATATAGAAAATCTTTAAGACTCTACTTTAGGCTAGTATAACTTTTTATTTAACATGTAAAATTAGCTTATGATTATATATATTATAATAGAGACTATATTTTATTAGGATTTATATTATTTTTATATATTAATATATTAATTATATATATATATATATTTATATATTAATCGAACAAATAGTGTAGCTATAGTGGCTCGGGGCGACTAAAAGAGGTTTTAAAAAAGGAGGAGTATATATATACCTTTATACTCATTAATATATTAATTATATAATTATTAATAAAAGTTAAATTTCTAAATTTGTAATAATAAACTAGTAAATAATATATTACTAGTACTTAATATAGTATTCCTAAGCCTCTATAACTATCTTATAATAGGTAGGGAGTACTAAAATATATTTATATATAACTTCTTATAGTATTTTATATTATCTTTTTATTTTACCTCTTTTAAAGCCCTCTATTCTTTCTATACTTAATTCTATATCTAAATTAGCGTTTTTATTATTATTTAGTCTATATTTTAAATAACTCTATATATTTTTTATAGGGGCTAAATTAGTGCTATAGGGTAGACAAGAAAAAAGTATAATTTTTTTATTATTAAAACAGTTTAAAACTTCTATTTATTTATAAATAGGGGGGTTATATTATTAAAATTACTAACCTAAATTAATTTTAATATAAATTTTATAATTATAATATAAAATTATAATATATATATATATATTATATCGTACTACAAAAAGTACAAAAAATTAATTAAATTACTTATCTCTTTTTATCCTTAGTTTAACTTTAGATATAAAGACTTTATTTATATAATTATTACTATTAAAAAAAAAATAAAAGAATTAGGTATTTTAATAAATACTAAATAACTTCTACCTTTTAAATAAGTAGTATTTTAAACTTAGAATATTAGATTTTAATTTATAAATACTTTATATAATTAATATTAAAAAAATAAAATTATAACGTAAACCTATATAAAATATAATATATTTTAAAATATTAAAATATTAAAATAACTTACTTTATAATTAGCTATTTACTAGTTATTTTATAATTTTAATTTTACTTCTTTTTCTATATTACTCCTTTCTAATCTATTTCCTTTATATTAGTAACTTATTAAAAAAAAATTTTTTGATTTATATTTTTAATATTTTTTCTATTTTCTTTACAGTATTTTAATTATTTTTTTAGTATTTTTTTATTTAATTATAGATTTTTTATTACTTATATTAATATTATACTACAAATCTTATCTAAAGCCCTTTATAAAAATTTTTTAAAATATTTAGACTATTTTCTAATAATAATATTTAATTTTTATTTTTAGGACTTTTAATTAAGTCTCTATTAATAATTTTTTTTTTTATATTATCTTAGAAACTCTACTGCTTATTAGTTTATATATTATTATTATTATTATTATGTATATTTTTAATATATTATATAGTATTATTAATTCTATTAGATACTATTTTTAAAGTAGAAATAATTATTAAAATAGAAGTATTTACTTTTATAAGAAATTAATTTTAGATTTATATATTATTATATTTAGTACTATTATAAGACTATAATAGTCTATATTTATATAATAATAAAAATATTATTATATACTATAATATTAATAATATCTTACGTAATTAGTAATTATATAAGTAATAGCTAAATTTTTACTAATTATATAAATATATTATTATATAATAAATTTTTATTTTAATTTAGAGCACGTAATCTTTATTAAGACTAAAAGAGTATAGGGAAATGTTTAGTTAAATATATTTACTAACTTAAAAGTTATAGGGGCTTAAATATAAGTCTAAATAAGTTTCTCTATTTACGTAATTTTAATTTATTATATATACTTAATAAGTAGTATTTAAAATACTTATAATATTCTCTAGAATCTTCTTCTTAAAACCTTATTATTAAAGTATTTATAGGCCTATTATTTAATTTTATATAAATTTTTAAAAATAGTATTTTTTTAATTAGTTTTCTATTTTTAATTTACTAAATAGACTTTCTACTAGTGCTTTAACGGCTAGCTCCTAGAAAAGTATAATATACTTACTTAAACTAATAACTTAAGATTCTTACAGAGGGATAAAATCGAAAATATAAAAAATAGATTCTATAGACTTATTATATAAAAAAAAGGTATAGTATAGTAATAAAATACTAGTCTAAAAGTTTAAGGACTTATACTAGTTATACTAAGATTTTATTTTATAAAAATTAAAGGTATCTATAACTCTAACTTATATACTTAGGGGCGTATAGGGAGTGTACTAGCGTAGTACTAGTATAATATATTTAGGACGCTACTCTAAGATTCTACTAAGATTTACTATTTTTAACTACTATCTGTTTTATATGCTTATTTAATCCTAACTATTTTATATAGATTTAATTTTATAATACTATTTAGAGCTTTATAATAAATTATAAAACTTTATATATATAGGATTATATAAATTAAATATATAAATTAATATAGATTGTAAATTCTCTAGCTTAGTAGTAAAAAAGCTATTTAAAGTAAAGTTTAAAAATAATAACTTTTTATTATATCTTATAATATACTTTAAATAACTATTAAACTAGTATTTAAATTTTATATATATCGCGGAAAGATACCTTACAGCTTATATTACTAGCTTATAAAGCTCTTTAAAATAAAGTATTTATTTCTCCTTTACGTATATATAATACGGCTTTTTAGTACTTTTTTTTATAAAAATAGTCTTTACTCTTTAATTTTAGAATTTAGTAATTTCTAACTTATTTTTCTTTTATAGTTATAACCCTAGCGTGTTAAAAAAAAAAAAAATTCTTTCTACGCACTTAATTATTAGAAATTCTATTTTTTAAAACTCTAATTAATTTTTTTAATTTTTATTTAAAAGCTCTTAGTTCTGTAGATTTAGTAAGTATTATTTTATTTATATACTAATAATAATCTATATCTTTACCTATTAAACGCTTAGTAAGTCTTGTAATTAATAATTTTTTAAGTATTATAATAACTAAAGCTATTTTATTTTTTCTAACTAATAATATCTATTTTACTAATTTAGTAAGCTGGCTAACTTAGTATATATAATTTAAAGTATAGTATATAATTTATTATATTTAGAATTTTATTAATCCTAACCTTAAAAGCGTTAATAATTTTAATAATTTATTTTTAATACTAGAGCTTCTACGTATTATAAAAGCGTTTAAAGCTAAAATTATAAAAATTTACTATAACTATACTACTAAAATAGCTATATACTAAGTTTACTTAACTAATTATAATACTAAAGTAAACTAAGTAATAAATATTTAATACTAAATTAGTATAATAGTAACTCTAAAATTTATAAGCGCTGCTTAAACGCACTATATTATTAAAAAAAATATTTTAACTTATTTAATTATTTATTTCCTTAAATAAGAGTTTTTAACTACTAACGCGGTAGCTAAAAATATTATATAATAATAATACTATGCTTATTTAAAGAAAGTAAAGTATAAAAGAATAGCTACTAAACTATAATATTATAATAAAAAGCTCTTTATATAAAGGCAAAGGTATATAAGCTTAGTAATATTTAAAATAAGCTAATTATTACTAACTTTCTTATTATTATTAGCAAGAAATTAGTACCTAATTAGGTAGAGTAGATATATATAACTTAAGTCTAGAAATTAATACTTAAAGGTAAAAAATTTTTTTAATAAAAGTATAAAAGATTTTTTAAGTAGTATTATAAGATAAAACTGCTAAGTTATCTACTAAGAGCTTTAGAATCTTTATAATACTTAGTAAATAAAACTTATTTTTTTAATTAAATAGCTTATAGCTAAAAAATAAAAGTAAGTTATACTAATACTTTTATAGATTTAAAGAGTATTATTATAAACCTACTAAGTACTATTATCTATAGCTAGTATTAATAAATATTTATACTAGTTAGACTATACCGCTTTTTAAAAAAAATAAGAAAAAGCTTTTTAAGCGCCTTAAATTTAATAAATTTATAGCTCTTCGTAATATACTTAAATAAAAAGAATAGTTTAAAGAAAATACCTTATAGAGTAAGAAGTTTAATAAACTAAAATTCCCTAGCTTTTTTATATATATAGTTATTAATCCTTTATTTATTATAAGTAGTACATTAAAAAAAAGTAATAGTATATATTTTATATAAAATTATAATATCTATATACTTTTTAAAAGTACTATTTTTAATAATAGTACTGCTTTATATTTAGTAAATAATAAATTACTACTTATTTTAAAATTTTTTAAAAAAACTAATAGTATCCGTACTATTAAAACTAAAATATAAGTTTTTTTAATTTTTAGTATAAAAACCTAAGTAATTAAAAATATTTTAAATAGTCTAAATAGAAATTATATAGAAGACCTTATATTAAAAAATATAACTATTATAAAAAAATTTTACCTAAATATAGTATCTAAAGCTTACTTATATAATAAAAAACTTTAGTACTTAGGCTTAAATAATATACTATATATAAAATTTTTAAAATAAAGTCTTATACTTATAACGCTTATTTATAAGTATAATTTTATATTTATTAAATATAAGTCCCTATCCTTTTATTTCTTCGTTTAGAGTATAATACTAGTATATTAAAAGCTTTATTTATAGTTAATATATCCGCGTATTAATACTAAGAATATATAATATTAAAAAGTAAAATATTTAAGTTAAGAAGTTTTATATACTATAGTTTAAAGAGCGTAAAATATTTATATTTTAGGTACTAAGCGTATATATTATAAATAATATTCTCTTATATACGCGACTTAGGTAATTTTTTAAAAACTTAAAAAAAAATTACTATAACTATACTAGTATATTTTATAAAATTTCTTTTATATGCCTAAAGGAAGACTTAAAGAGTAGTAGATATTATTAATTAAAAATAATTATAGTAAAAAGATTTATATATAAAGTTTATAGGCGAAGTTACTTTTAAAACTTATAAAAATATTTTTAAGCTTTACTATATAGGTATATACCTAGTATAATCTTAAGATTATATAAATTTTTTAAAATAATAATATTACTATTTATCTATAGTATAGAAGATTGCGTTTTAAAAAATAAATAGAAAAGCTTAGTATAAGTATTAAAATACTACCTCTTTATATATATAAACTAAACGGCGGCGCTAAACGCGTTAGCTAAAAAAATTATTAATAAAACTATTATTATAAGACTTAGTATAAATTTACTAAAAAAGCTTTAACTAAAAATTATAAAAGTAGTTAAAGTACTTTATAATATTAGTTTAATAATTTCTAAAAGTATATATTTTTAAATAAAATTTTTTATAGCTAGTTTAGATAGTATTTTTATTATTATAAATTTAAGCTTATAAAATACTAAACGGCAGATTTACGCCTAAATTAGAATAATATATATACTTATAGTTATTACGTATATTTTTTAAATAAAGATTATATAGCTAGACGTAATAGATATAGATTTAAAATAAATTTATATATTTATATTAAATATTTAGTTAGTTACGTAGCTTTTAATATTTATAAAATATAAATACTATTACTTAACTAGGTTATTATAACGCGTAATATTACGTTTAATAAAACTCTTTTTTATAAAAAAAAAGAAGATTAGCCTATTCTATACGAAAAGACTATAAAGCTTATAAATATTTTATATATTATTAAGGTTATAGATATATGTAAAATATTTAATAAAATTTTTAAGACGTAAGCCTATAATTCTAGTAAGCTAAAAATTAGTAGAAATATTACGTAACTAAAATAATAGTTTAGAGGTACTTTAGCGTAAGTCTTATTTTATTCTTTTAGCTAGTTAGGTAAGTAAAACTTTATATAAATAGTATATACGTAAGCTATTAGTATAGCTAACTAATAGTTATAAATCTATATATTATATAATATAAATATTAATCTAATCTCTCCTTAGTCTACTCTAGAGCCTAAAAAAGTTAAAAATATAAACTCTAAAAGAAATAAATACTTTAGTATTTTTTATAAAGTATACTTTAGTAAAGGAGTAAAATAATCTAAAGTAAAAAGCCTATAGAATTAGGATCCTTAAATAGTAAATAAAAGCTTATCTAATACTATTACTTAAATTAGTAATATAGAACTCCTCTTATTAAATAAAATAATTAGTATTTATATTTATAAGACGTAGGGATTTATAAAAGACTATAGTTTAGTTACTTAATAGAGCTAAAGATAATATAAGTTAGATTCTAAAAATTTTAATAAACTAAGAGGTAGGAATAAAAACCCCTTTAGTATTTATATATTATTAAGCCCTAACCTAGAAAATAAACTATTATATAATATAAAGCTTATAAGTATTTTATTAAATAGTATAGATAGCTCTCTTTAGTATAACTTTATAAATATATTTATTTTTAGTATAAACCTTATATAGAAAGAGTATAAAGAGTTAATAATTATTAATACTATAGTTTAAGCTGCTATATAGAATAGGGCCTTAAGAAAGATAATATTTTAATATAAAACTTATATATACTATAATAAGGTTTTAAAAGAGCCGGTAATATAAAAAGTAATTTTTTTTATATTTACTTAACCTACTCTTTTACTAGACTATATATAAAAAATAAACTATAGTCCTTAAAAAGTAAATTTAATAGGTAGTTATATACTCTAATAATACTAAATATCTATTCTTACTTAAATAAGTATTTACTTATAAGTTTAATTAGAATAGTTATTTTATAAAGTATAAAACTTATCTAGTTATTAAAAGTAACGTCTAGTTAAGAGATATACTTTTATTAATATATATTATAATACTTCCAGCACGCTCCTTTTATATAACTATAATAATTATAATAGAGTTTAACCTAAAAATTTTATAGCTTAATATAATTAGTATATTTCTTAATATACTAATTAATCTTTTAAATCTAGTATAGTATAAACTACCTAATAGCTATAAATAAAAAGATAGCTATATAAAGCTTACCTAAGCCTTATATAACCTACGGGACTTACTTATACTATAATATAAAAAATTTTCTAGTACTCTAGCTAAACTTAGTCTTATCTACTTAAAAGAAGAGTTTTATTTATTTTTTAACGTAGATTATGGCAACGTGGCACAGTAGGTATATACTATAAAAATACTAAGATTTTTTAAATTTTTAAGGTCTTCTTATATATTAAAGATTTAATTTTTCTTACTATTGTAGTATTCTTTAAACGCAACTACTTTACTAGTAAAAAATAAAATTTTTAAAAGTGCGGAGTACTGCTAAAGAATTAATATAAAACTATAAGAAAGCTAAAATCCCTATATAAAATACGTTATATTTAGAGGTATTTTAGGCTAAATTACTATTTAGTATTAGATAAGATAAAAATTTATTCCTAAATAGGCTTAGCGTAGCGAACTAGGCCTAATTAGATAATAGATTAGTAGTTTAATATAATATTATTTAGTAAAATAACCTATATATATTAGTTTAGAAATTAAAGAGCCGATTATTGGTTTACTTAGGAGATAAAAGACTTTCCTTAAATAGTTAGGTAGCCTTTAATTAAAGGCTTATTTTAAAAAAAAAAACGCAGATTATAAAATCTTTATACTTTTTTATATAGATAATATTTTACTTCTATACTATAAAATTTATTAATAAGAAGCTTTTAAACTGCGCGATAAGCTCTTAGAAATATATAAAATAAAGGTATATAAAACTATAAAATAGTATTTTAGAATATAGATAATTAAAAATTAAAAAGATTAAATAATTACGCTAATATATAATTTATATATTAAAAAAATTATAAAAAAATTTAAAATAGCTAATTTAATACTTTTTTTACTAACACTATTACTATTAGAAAAGCTAGTTAAAAATAAAGGAAAAGTAATAAAAGGTAAAATTAAAATATATTAGAAGTGCGTTAGATCCGTATTTTATACTACTATTATAATATAATTAAATATAGTATTTACTGTTTTAAAACTCTTTTATTTTTTAATTAATTTAAGTAAAAAGCACTTTACTATAATAAAATATATAATTACGTTTATTTATAAATTACGCTTTTAAATAATCTAATATAAGGTATATAAGAGCCTAAAACTTATAATCTATTTAAACGCTTTATTTATAAATTATTTAAAGAGTAGATAATCTTTATATAGCTATATTATTATATTATTTAGAGGTATAATTATTTAAAAAACTATAATATAGGCTATTATTATAATATTAACTACTAAAGTAGAGCTCCTCGCGCTTAAATAAATAAATAAAAAAATAATAGCTCTAAAACACTTTTTTAATAAACTTATTTTAAATTTTAAAACTATATAACGTATATTCTATAATAACTAATAAATAATTAGGCTAGTTATAGGTAAAAATAAATATATAACTACCTATTTACGCTATATAGATATATAGAATATATAGCTACGCTAAAAATATTTAAAAAAAAGTTTTAAAATTAAATACCTTTAAATAAGTAATATACTAGCTAATAAGTTAATAAAAGCTTTTACAGCTTAGTAATTCTAAAGATTTAAAAAATAACTAAATTTTAAAGATATAAAAAAAAATAACTAAATTAAAATTTTAAGAAATTATATAATAATAAAGCGTAAAGCGCTTTAAATTAAATATTAAATAGCTTATTAGCTATTATTTATAATATATAATTTAAAACCGTACTGCTTAAAAAAACTCTATAATAAAAGAGCAGAAAAAATAATAAAATAATAAAAATTATATAATAACCTTAATAGAGAAGCTTAATAGATTAATAATTTAACTAATTTACTAAACTTTTAAACAGCTTAAGCATAGTATAAAGTAATTTTATTAAAGATATTATTTATAGAGTTACCGCCTAAGTCTTTATTTATTTAAATTATTTATCTAATAGCGGTTTATAATTTATTAAACTCTATTATTTATAAAATTTATATTAGTAAAAATTAAAAAAAGTAGATTAAAAAATTATATCTATTTATAAGTAAGCTCTTTTACCTTTTTACTATAGAGCAGCTTATAATAAAATAAAAAATACTTAGTAATCTCTTAAATTTAAGTAAAACTATAATAGTAAATATATAATTTTCTAAATTATTTAGATTAAAATATTAATATATATATTAGTTTACAGCTATATCTACTTTTATATATTTAGTAATAGGAGTCTTACGTTTTAATATTATAATAACTTCTATTACTTTTACTAGATAGAGCACTACCTAAATAATAAAAGTAAGATATAGAGCGCTTTAATTTTATAAACTATTAGTAATATTAAACTATATAAATACTATTTAATAGTTTTAAAACTTTTTTAATTTTAATATAAAAGGATAAATAAAGCTCCGAAAAACTATAAACTAAAAAACTTAAAATATTTTTTACTAATATTATTTTTATTACTATAGCGTAACAGAGTCTGTAAAATAAATAGCTTATTATTTTTATTTTTTTAGATTTATTTATTAATTTACTCTTTACTATAAAGCGCGGCCTATTTTTTAATCCTAATCTAATAAAACTTAAAAAAGCTAGATTAAAAAGGGCGCTAATAGCGTTTTACGCCTAAAAAGGGTAGACTAGAGGAATAGGGTAAATAAATTTAATTATCTTAAAAGTTTTTTTAATTTTTTATTAATATTAAGCTTCCTATATAGATATTATATACTTATAAAATAGCTCTTAAATAACTATTTAGAGGCGCGATATAAGTATTAAACTAAAAGAATTATTAGAATTATTAAATAGTAGATTAAAGAGATTTTTATAAGCTTATAATAGTAAAGAGAAAAGCTTTTTTAGAAATTAAAAAATCTGTAAAACTTTTTAATTAAAAGAAAAGAAAAAATCTTTATCTATTAAAAATATAAGATAATTATTTAAAGCTTATAGTAATAGCGTATTATTTTATAAAAATAGTAAATAATTTTTTAAATATTACAGTACGGGAGCTTTTATTTAAATTATAAAATTTTTTATCTAAAACTAAATAGTATTTTAGTTTTACTAAACTATTTATTATTAAAGCTTCTTACGCTTTTTATTTTTTTTTATCTACTTTTTCTTATAGAGCGTAATTATAAACTAAAAAATAGTAGTAAATAAAATACTAAAAGCTAAAAAACTAGACTCTATTAGCTCCTTACTAACTTTAGTATACTTAAGATATTTTAAATACTAATTATATTTAGTTAAATTTAGGCGGTTAAGCTTAGTTTTATACTAAAAAATTTTTATTATATCTTTAAACTATTAAGTAAAAATTAGTAGAATTTTAAAAAAAAAAATTAGAAATTAGAAATTCGGATAAACTCTAAAAAGTAAAAATAAAAAAAAGTATTATAATTTACTATAGTTATAGTAGTAGTAATATAAATAGTTAACTTATAATACTTATAATAGTTAGAGAGCTTAAAAAGCTATTAAAAGAAAAAAAGTTAGATAGAAGAGCTAAAATATAAAATAGATAGTATAAAAGCGTATAAAAGTAATAATAGAGATCGTAAAAAAAATAAAAATTATTTTAAAAAAGTTAGTAAAAAAAATATATAAATACTATTTACGCTACTAAACGCTAGCGTATTTACTATAATTAGTCTTTTACTTTAAAGCTCTATTACCTAGTAACACTACCTGCTAAAAATCTACTTAAAAAAGCTCTTTTTAAAATTAATTCTATAGCTACTACGAGTTTAAAAGAATTAATTTTTTATTTATTTAAATAGTTAAGCTGTTTCTATTAGCTTAATTAGGGGGTATATTATAGAAAAATACTTTAGAGCTTATATTACTAATTTATAAAATTTTTTAAAATAAAGTATTTTTTTCTCTTTTACGTATATATTATACAGCTCTTTAGCACTTTTTTTTTATAAAAGTAGTTCCTACTCTTTAATTTTAGAATCTAGTAATTTCTAGCTTGTTTTTCCTCTATAATATATTATAAATTATAGCTAAAAAAATATAATACTAAAGATTTATCTATCTATTTTTAATATTTATATAATATAATAAGTTCCTTTATTATAGAAAGTATTTTTAATTATTATTAGATTATAGTTTTATTGTAGTAGTCTCTTTAGTAAAGTTTATATAAAATATAGTAAAAGTTTATATATAGTAAAAGTACTATACCTATTTATATATATTTATATATTAATTAAACAAATAGTGTGGCTATAGTAGCTTAGGGCAACTAAAAGGGGTTTTAAAAATAAAAAAGTATATATATGCCTTTATACTTAATATATCGAAAAAGAATACTATACCTATATTATATATATAATAATAGAGCTATAGAGCTATATATAGTAGTATTAATTATAAGAAATATTTATACCTAATAAAGTAAAATTTTAATATTAATAGGTAATAAAATAAATAAGTATTAGAATTATTAAGTAGAATATTATAAAACTCTAGTAGTAATAGTAAAAATTAGTCTATTTATATTACTACTTATAGAATTAAAATTACTTTTATTTTAACTTCTATTATATATTCTACTTATTTTATTTCTTATATCTAGCTAGCTTTTTTACTATATATCTCTTTCTTAAACTTACTACTAATACCTACTGGCTATATTATTTTTATATAGTATTATTATTTACCAAATTCTTTAAAAGTCTTATAGTAGTTTAAACTATAATAAAAAGTTTTAGTATAGCATTCTAAGCTTTTTAAATATTATAGTATAGTACCCTTAGTAATATAAATATAAATATTATTAATACACTATTTTTACTAAAAGAATTACAAGTATATATACTATTATATACTAGATATATTTAGTAGAATAACTAGTAATAAAATTTTAGTTTAGCTATTAATAGTTATTTAGAATATATTTCTATCTAAGACTCTATATAATAAGAATAGGTACTTTATTAAAGAGTATTTATTTTAGTTTTATAGTTTAGAGACACGCTTCTATAAAAAATATAATTAATAAAAAATAAGTTACAGTTTTTAAGTAGATATTAAAATAGGTATCTAATATAAAAGATAGAACTGGCCTCTATAATAAATATAATTTAAATAATAGTATAGAATATTATATATAGAGAAACTAGTAAAACTAAATAAAATAAAGAACTATAGAGATACTAAACTACTAGTAAGTAGAGAATAGAGAAATAATCTAGTATATAAATTACCTTACTATTATTATTACTACCTAAAGCTATACGTAAAGACTTAAAGAGCTAAATAAAAATATTTACTATTAGGAGTGTAGTATTATTAGCAAGTTTAACTATTTATTAGTTTAGATTTTTATAGTAGGAGTTTATATATAGTACAAATAGTATATTTATACGTTATATATTAAAATAGAGTTATAAAGTTATATAGCTATCTATAATACTATTAATTATAAAAAATATTTACAACTAATAAAATAATATTTTAAATATTAATAAACACTAGATAGGATATAAGATAAAAAGAAATATGTATTAAAATTATTAAGTAAAACGTTAGGAGACTTTAATAGTAGTAGTAGAGAGTAGTACTTAAACCTATACTACTATCTATAGTATAAAAATTACCTTTATTTTAATTTTAATTATATATTCTACTTACTATATCTATTTTTTATATTTAACTAGCCTTCTTACTATATATCTTTAAGATAATTAACCCTTTAGTAATAGTAAAAAGAAGTATAATATAAATATATCTTTCTTAAACTTATTACTAACGTTTACCAGCTATATTATATTATTATCTAGTATTATTAATAATATCTACTAGGTTTTTTAAATATATTATAATAGTCTAAGCTATAATAGGAAGTATAAGTATAGTGCTATAAACACTTTAGATATTATAGTAAAGTACTTCTAGTAATATAAATATAAAATGCTATTAATAGATATCTTTAATTTAAATAATTGCTAGTATATAACCTATTATACTCTAGATATATTTAGTAAAATAACTAGTAATAAAATTTTAGTTTAGCTATTAGTAGCTATATATAATATATTTTTATTTAAGGTCCTATATAATAAAAATAGATAGTTTATTAAAAAGTAGTTCTTTTAGTTATATACTTTAAAAAAAAAGCTTATATAGAAAATATAGTTAATATACTATAAGTTAAAATTCTTAAAATAATACTACAAGAAGTATTTAATATATAATAGAAAACTAGTCTCTGTAATATATATAATCTAAATAATAGTATAGGGTATTAAATATAGAAAAACTAGTAGAGATATATAAAAATAAAAAAAATATTATACTAGAGAATAGTAGAGATACTAGACCTAAAAGCCTTATTATTATTATTACTTCCTAAAGTCGCGCGTAAGGATCTAGAAAGCTAACTAAAAGTATTTACTATTAGAAGTCTAGTATTATTAGCGTATTTAAGTATTTATATATATTATTAGTAAATTAAAATTATTTATATTATATAGTTTTTACTACCTATAGCGTAAGAGAGAGCGCTTAATAATATTAAAACGTTAAATATAATTAGGGTATATAATTATAAAAATATAGTAAGCCTAAAAACTAATATAATATTATACTAGATAGTGGTCTAAGCTTTTAGAAAGTAAATTTAACGATCTATATAGTAGGGTGGTATAGTAGGCATAAATCTAGAAATACTAAAATTTTTTAATTTTTAAGGTCTTTTCTATATTTTAGGGGTTTAATTTCTCTTTTTATTATAGTATTCTTTAAACGCGCCTACTTTATATAATAAAATATAAAGTTTTTAGAAATATAGGGTATTATTAAAAAATTAATATAAAATTATAGAAAGCCGAAATCCCTATTTAAAATATATTATATTTTTAGGTATATCTTATTATATAAGGTTAGAAAATAAAAATTTATTTTTAAATAAGACTAGTGTAACG
The DNA here is from genome assembly GCA_030770415.1 of Pleoardoris graminearum. Lineage (NCBI taxonomy): Eukaryota > Fungi > Ascomycota > Dothideomycetes > Pleosporales > Didymosphaeriaceae > Pleoardoris > Pleoardoris graminearum. The sequence continues at coordinate 140,350 of JASEKS010000109.1, read as the reverse complement.
AACTAGGCCTAATTAGGTTTAGCTTAGTAATTTAATAACTTTATTTAGTAATATATTAATTTAGTAGGATAGTATAGTAAATAAGTATTTAAAAATATATTAGCTTTATAAAATTCTTTAAATTTTTGTTATTATTTATATATTAGAAGTTTAATTCCTCTCTTTATCGTAAGTATTCTTTAAATACGCCTACTTTACTAGTAAAGAGCAGAGTTTTTAGAAGTATAAACTACTACTAAAGAATTAATATAAGACTATAAGAAGCTAAAATTTCTACGCGGAACGCGTTATATCTAAAGATATAAATAAGGTATTTAGGCTAAAATTACTATCTAAAGTTAGATAAGATAAAACTCTATACCTAAATAGGCTTAGCGTGGCGAACTAGTCCTAATTAGGTAATAGATTAGTAGTTTTAGTATAACTATTTAGTAAATAATAACCTAGTTAGGAAATTGAAGAGCCGGTTCTAGTTTATTTAGAAGATAAAGTACTTTTTTTAAATAGTTAGGTAGTCTTAATAAAAAGGCTTATATTTTTAAAAAAAAATATATTAATTTAGAAATTAAAGACCTAGTTATTAGTTTACTTAAGAAATAATATACTTTTCTTAAATAGTTAGGTAGCGTTAATATAAAAGGCTTATTTTATTTAAAAAAAAACTATCTATATATAGTATTAGTAATAAGATTATTATTATTATATAGTAATTACTACCTATTTTATAATATAAGAGAAAGCATTTAATAATTTTAAAATATTAAATATAGTAAAGTTATATATATTTATATATTAATTAAATAAATAGTATGGTTATAGTAGTTCGGGATAACTAATAGAGGTTTTAAAAAAGGAGAAGTATATATATACCTTTATACTTAATGTGTTAAAAAAGTTAAGTAAGACTAGATTAAAAGAAGTAAAGTAATATAATTATAAAAAATTTAGCCAGCTTAGAAACTAAAATAATATTATACTATTTAGTAGTCTAAGCTCCTAAAAAAGAAAACTTTTATTTATTATATTTATCTTATTATATTCGTTTATAATATCTTATAAATAAGTATTATATAAAGGGATAGTTAAGTAGTATATATATAAAAACTTTATTTAAAAGTTAATTTAATTCTTCTAATAAATTAATTATAGGTTTAAATTTTACTCCCTTTATAAAAAGTTTCTTACGTTACTAAAATATGGAATAAGAGGTCTATATTTAAGTAATAAAATTATATCTTAATTTTATATACTATATAATTATAGAAGCGAGAGTAAAGCAATCTTAGTATCTATTTTTTAGACTAATTGGCCTAGAGTTCTAACTAATTAACTAAATTAACTAAATTAACTAAATTAACTAAATTAACTAAATTAACTAAATTAACTAAATTAACTAAATTAACTAAATTAACTAAATTAACTAAATTAACTAAATTAACTAAATTAACTAATTAACTAATTAACTAATTAACTAATTAACTAATTAACTAATTAACTAATTAACTAATTAACTAATTAACTAATTAACTAATTAACTAATTAACTAATTAACTAATTAACTAATTAACT
>JASEKS010000109.1:0-138684 GCA_030770415.1 Pleoardoris graminearum | reverse complement strand
ACTAATTAACTAATTAACTAATTAACTAATTAACTAATTAACTAATTAACTAATTAACTAATTAACTAATTAACTAATTAACTAATTAACTAATTAACTAATTAACTAATTAACTAATTAACTAATTAATTCTGGCTTTAGCTCCGACTCTAAAAAACTAAACTAAGCTGGGCTTATATTAAATTTATCTATCTACCTTTCTCCTTCCCCTAATATAATAGCTACGTAGCTAGAAGCTCTATAGTTTAATATATTTTTAGCTCTTAAGCTAAGCTAAAGCTTGTCTATAATATATTTAAAGAGATAAAGATTATTATACTCTAGTAGACTACTATTAACTTATTATATATTTAATTAACTAGAGGTTTTAGTACTAAAGAAGTTATTTCTTAATTATAATAAAGCTAAAATATATTAATTCTTAACTATATTACTATACGTTTCTAGGTAGCTAAATAGCTATAGTATAGAGAGTTATAATAGAAATTCTTACTTATAAGTTTTATATATCTAAAAATAGAATTAATAGGCTTTATATATATAATTAGTTTATTCTATTAAGTATATTTTAAAATTTAATAAAAAATTACTATCTGTAAATATTACTCTAAATGGCTCTTTTCTTATTAAGCTAGAGTATATAAATCTTTATAATACTATATATATATTAAGTTTTGTAATTATTATAAAACTTTAAATAGTATTATATATATATAAGAATTTCTATAATTATTTCTATACAATAGTAGCTATATAAAATATATAAATATAATAGTTAAAAGTTAAACTAATTTAGCTTTAATTATATAACTGGGAGAAACTTCTTTTGTATAAAACCCCTAACTAAATATATAATATACCTTAAATAGAGAGTAAGATCCTAGAAGTAATTATATCCAACTAGAATATAATAGTTTTTACCTCTTTAAAAATACTCTAAATAAGCTTTAGCCTAGCTAAAAGCTAGAAATACACTAAGCTATAAAGCTTCTAGCTACGTAACTATTATTTCTAGGTAAGGAGAACGGTAGATAGGTATTTTTAATTTTAAGCTAAGCTTAGTTTAATTAGGTTAATAAGTTAATTAGTCGATTAGTTAATTAGTTAATTAGTTAACTAGTTATACTAAAGTTAATTTAAATCTTAAGCTAATTAGACTAAGAAATAGGTACTAAGTTCACTTTACTTACTTTTATAGTTATATAATATAATAAAATTAAGAAGTAATTTTACTATCTAAATATAGGCTCCTCGTTTTATACTTTAGTAATATAAGAAACTTTTTATATAAAGGGAGTAGAATTTAAACCTATAGTTAACTTACTAATAGAATTAAATTAACTTCTAGATCAAGTTCTTATACTACTTAACTATCTCTTCTTAAATCGTATTATAATATTTAAAATTATAAATATAGATACCTAGATTTAAATAAGTTTAACTTTATAATAGCTTCTATAATCTTAATATAAAGTATATTATATATATATTTTTTTATTTTTCTAACTATCTTACCCTAAAGGCATGTTAGCGATTAATATATATAGTTAAAAAAGTAATTAATAAGTACTCTACCTAGTACTTTAGGTTAGTAATATAGTCAAAAATAAAGTAATAAGTATATATTTTTAAAGGGCTATACGCTTTCTAAATTATTTAAAAATCTATAGTAGTTAGCGCTCTTTTTTATTACTTTTTAATCTTAATAAACTACTACCTAAACTTAGGACTATATAAAATCGGTAAAAATTTTACTTAAGGCTTTTATATTTTTTCCTTTATTTATTACTATTACTCTATTATTTCTATTTAATAATTATACCTACTATTATTACTAATACTAATTGCTATAGCTATATATCTACTAATACTAATATATATATCTTATCTTCTTCTTAATAGTAGTAATGTTATCTATATATTTAATATAATTTATAAAATAACTATTATTATATATACGCAGAAGTATAAGAAGGCTTTTAAAGAAATAGATATATAGAAATATAGGGGCTTACTAATAATAATACTATTTTTTAATAATTATAAATATATATAATTCTAGCTACTAGACTATTATATACTTACCTATTAGATATCTATCTAGGAGCTTAATAATAAAATTAAGTATTTAGAGACTATTAAACTAATACTATATAAAAATAAAAAAATATCTCGTATAGATATGGACGGTTATAATATATAAAAAATAGTACTTATAAAGACTAATAATTAGGAGTAGTAGTAGTACCTACTCTACCTTAATAATTTTATATAGATTATTTACTAGTAATAATACGTAGAATAAGGTTATTAAAGGTATATAGTAATAGTAGTAGATAAAATAAAACTACTTAAGAATAGTTCTAGCCTATATATAATAATTTATTACTAGTTTTAACTTTAAAGATATTAGAAGACGCGTTATATATATAAATTTATAATAATATTATTCTTACTTCTCTTAGGGAGGAGTATATTATATATAGATCTATATAGCTTTAAACTTTTATAAAATAATATTAAGTTTTCGTAAAGTTATATTATATTAACTAATATTTAGGAGTTCTTAGCATAGGATATATAACTTATCTAGGAAATACGTTTTCTTCTTTAAGTATAATTTCGTTTAAATCTTCTTACGTATGTAATTATTTCATGTTCTTCTCTTTCCTCTCTTTCTTTTTTCTTTTTTTTTATAGCTAATGGAGTTTAGGAGGAGATTTATAGGTTATTCTTTAGCCTATTCTCTAAGTTATAAAATAGAAAGGATTCCAGCTAACTGTATAAGAGCGTATTCTTACGAGACAACTAAAATATAAAGAGTTTAAATTTAAGAAAATAAATACAATTGTTGAAAGTTTATAAAAAGACAGGCGCTTATGCCCTATTTTTCTTAAATATTCTTAAGGATTTCAAAATGCCGAAAAATAAGAAATAAATATGCTCCTAGCACCCCACCTGTAGCTAGATCCTTACCGTTTTCTCTGTCGTATCCCCCGTAACAGCCACTAGGGTTCCTCCCACCATTCCACTTGTTCACTTAACTTTAAACGCGACTGGACTACTTAACTCCAGCATGGCAAGGTCGCATAACACATCTCGAACTCTTGCCAGACGCAGCTTTCGAGGTAGCGTATGGGGACCGAACTTCGGCCATATTAATTATCTACGAGCCAGACGCAGCCCAGACCTCAACAAGAATGGTTGGAGCAGGCGGCTCAGACGCCAAGCCAACAGATATCAACGTTCTCGTGACGCCAGACGATAGCACACCAAAGATTGCAAGGCGGTGCAAGCCACTAACCCAGTGATAAAGAAGTGAAGCATTATGTTAGAAGCTAAGACGTATACCAGCATCTTGTCTTCCAGCTATTCCTCCCAATTAGCGCTCTCAATAGCCCCATCTCCACGACTCGACACCAAGGTTCCTTTCCCAATATCCTAGGCCTTCCTCAACTCTGCGAAAGGATATTTCAAAAAATAAAATAAAAAATTATGAAAATTATGAAAAAGAAGGAAAGGAAAATAAAGTGTCAGATTCTCTTACGAGCTCACGAATCATGCAACTGAGCTAGTAAGGCTTCCAATGCCTCAATTGTTCCTGGTGCTGCATTCTTCAAGCCCCTCCTCCACCCCTCCAATTTCTCAATGCGTGCCCTCTTCTCTAGCACGCCCCTCAAACACTCCTCATGACGCCTGTGGAGCTCTCTTACATCTAGCTGCATTGTTGATTTTGTCTCCTCCCTGACGTGCTGGAGCGCGTCAAGTTGCGCATGAGGTGTCAACCGTGTAAGTTCTTCATATTTGGCTTCTAGCATTTCGATCTCGGCTTGTCGTTTATCGAGCTGTTCCTGGTGGACTCGAAGTGCCTCTTCATCCCTGGAAAGTGCGTCTCTGAGACAGCGCATATTTTGAAGCCACAAGGAAAACTGTTGCAACCATTGTGAAGCATTATCACGTGTAGTCTTAAGCAGATCAACTAAAAACATCGGTACTCGCTCCCCGCACGTGGTGGTAACTTCCAGTTGAGAATGTGTGCCCGCAAGCTGGGTGATGCTCGCCCCACTCTGCAGGGAAACCGCAGTTCGAGGGGTATTACACGCCTGCACAGAGTGTGTACCCTCCCAGGCACTCTTCTCGATGGCGGCTTGCACGCGGTCTTCGGAGTTATATCTCGCAGCTGGTAAGGATCGGTCGGTTCCTACGACTACGGAATCGGGGGTTGATCGACGTTGAGGGTCTTTTGTTACTGCGGCAAGAGCTTGTTCTCGGGGAAGTTGTCGGTCATGTGTTTTCGGTGTGCCGGTTACTAGAAGTGGGGGATCCGATGCCGATCCAGGTACGTTCTGCGCATATGCCTTACCTCTCTCCCCTGCCCGCATTGTACTTCGACTAGTTCTGGTACTCCTCGGCGGCATCGGTGGCGCTGCCGCAGCTGGCGTGATGGCGGAGAATGATTGCCTGCCAAAACCCGCGATGGCATTCAAATCCATCGGAGCTGCACTAGGTGACCCTTCATCTTGAGCTGCTCCGTGCCGAGCCATGGTAACGTTGTTATCACCTCCCGGTTTATTCGAATCCTGTGTCCAGCTCTCGCTTTCTCCTTTGTTCCGCATAACCGTGCCTCCAGCATCTGCAGGAGAGCCAGTGTCGTTGGAAATACCGCCTGCTTGCTGTGTCCCATCTGCTTGGTCGGGGCCTATATAGTCTGTTCCGTCTCGAAATATGCGACCACCCATACAATCTTGTTCTTGACGAGCCATCATCAGCCTTCTCTTATTCACCTGTTCAAGCAACATAAGCTGCCTCTGATATTCCTGCCTCTGATAGTCCGTCAGAATAATTTGTCCGGCCAGGCGGCCAGACCCTCCTGGCTGCACCCCATTGCCGTCCATCTCTCCAGCATTATAGCATGTCATCACGTTTCCACCATCCTTGCTACTAGAAGGAGAGCGAACCGTGAGAGTGGACGGTGAATCAGGAGAGGACTTGTCGTTCGGATCGTGGGATATTAGCGTAGAAGAAACCGATGAGGTTAACTTGCGACGTTTCGCCACTGCGTGTTTATCGTCAACAGGGTATCCAGAGCCATGCTCGCTGGATAGCAGAGGGGGCTTCAAATGTCGCGGCTTGCAGGGAGATTGAACATTTATTGTTGCGTCTTCGGGGATAAGCTCTGTTGATGTCGAGGTAAAGTGCGGGCTATGTATCTTACCTTCAGAGTGAGCCATAGCCCACCTTCATGTCGCTGGTCTGCTTGTTGGGACGCAGGTTGAGAATGGCCTCCGAAGTTAAGGTCGTGATGTCTGCGCAGGACCCCGCTCTGTAATTAACCAGTCAGGGCCTAGTCATCTGCTAGCTCTCCAGCACGCTAGGCAAGAAAACAGGGTGGCGAATGGGTTGGGGTCACACAGACCACTTAGGGTCGTATGTAAGCAAGAATAAGCGAGGAACATCAAAGTCTTTTTTAAAAAGTATTTACTAACTTCTTAAATATAATTAATTAAATAATAATATAATAGTAAAAGTTTTAGTATATAAACTAAAGGTAAATTATAAATTATAAAAATAATAGTTTTATTTACTAGATTCTACACTATTTAAATTCTAAAAAAGAAACCTATTTAAATTATAGATTACGTAGAATCTAATAAATCAAAGTATTATTTTTATAATTTATAATTTATCTTTAGCCTATACGCTAACACTTTTATTATTTTAGTATTATTTATTTAATTATATTTAAAAAGTGAGTAAATACTTTTTAAAAAAAAATTTAGTATACTTATAAAATATGGCCCTAGCTTTATAATTCTAACCTAATCCTAACTCCGCCGAATTTACTAGCGTATAGTTAGCCCATCTAGCTACACTAAAAGCTTACTTAGAGCTTAGTATTAAGTTATATATATAAATAAAATCCTAGATCTTAGGTATAATATAGTAGAGTAATTAATTATATAAAAAAAGGTAAAGTATAGCGTTAAGACACTAGTTTAAAAAAGGTATAAGCTAAAAAAAAAAGTTATTCTCCCGGATATAGTTAAAAAATAAGCGTATATAAAAATTATAAAAAAAGTTTTTATTTTAGTTAGTATAGGATTTAAACTTACGGCTACGACGTATAGCTTAATATATAATTTAGTATATAATTTAGTATATTATAGTTTAGTATACTAGTAGTATAGGGCTACTATTATTTTTACTTTTTTTTTTAGGCTAGACTACTATAGTACTACTATACTATAATACGTCTACTTTATTATATTATTATTAAAGTTATTATTAAAATTATTATTAAAGTTAAAAAATAAAATCTAGTATATTAACGTAAATATTAATATAGCGTTTATTCTTAGTAGCGTAGTTTATTAGATATAGTTAACTAATATTTATTATAAGTATACTAATAGTAACTTTATATATTATAATTACTCTTAATAAGACTATAATAACTAAGCCTCGTATACCTATTTATAAAGGTATATCTAATAATAACCTATACGTATAAGTAGTAAAGGCAGTTATAAAATATTTATTAAGTATATTAATATACGCTAATAAAGTTATTAACGCTATAAAAGCCTTTAATATACTAAAAAAGAAATACTATAATACTATATACTATCTACTCGTTGCTAAAGATAAGTATATAGTAATAATAGTAGAGAAAGGTATTAAACTATACTTACTAATATAGTACGTCTAGATAAGTGTTATAAATAAACCTATTAGCCTAGCTATAATATAAGGTAATAAACTATAACAGCTTATATTAAAGTTAAATAGAGAAAAGGTAGTAAAAGAATAAAAACTAGATTTTATATTTAATATAATAAATAGCGTATAGTTGCGAAAAGTACTTAACGTAGTAGTAGTTACTAAAATAGGTATAATAGTTACTACGCGTTAAGGAGTAAAAGAGATAGGTAAATATAGGTTATATATACGCCTAAGTATCAGTAAGCGTTCGCATATTAATATAGTAGGTAAAAAATTTAAAGGACTATCTCCGTATAAATAAATAGTAGCTCTTTAATACTATTTATATTATTTAGAAAAAGATTGACTTAATAGTTAGATATAAGGTAATTATTATTATTTATAATAAATAAAGCCGTAAAGACGCTACTAAGTAATTAATTATATAATATAATTAATTATTTAGTATAAAATCTAAAAAGTCTTAACTAAATAACTGTATAATTAATTACTATATTATATAATATATTTTATAATTAAGTAGTAATTTTAAGTATATAACTAATCTTTTATTAAAATAACTTTAAAAAAATTTAATATATTTTTATAAAGTTTTAAATATTAATAAATATATATATATATATATAAGAAATTCTATTATAGTTTTTATATAGTAGTCGCTATATAGTAAAATATATAAATATAATAATTAAAAGTTAAACTAACCTAGCATTAGTTATATAACTAGAGAAAACTTCTTTAGTATAAAATCTTTAGCTAGATATATAATAGATAAATAGTAGTCTACTAATAATAATATAGTATACTATTTCTTAAAAATAAGTTAAATAAGCTATAGCCTAGTCTAAAAGCTAAAAATAAACTAAGCTATAGAGTTTTAAGCTACGTAACTATTATTTTTAAATAGAAAAGGTTTTAGAAGTAGGTTAATAAATTTAGTTTTAAACTAAGCTAGTTAATTACTAAATTAGTTTAGTTTTTTAATTACTAAGCTAGTCTAGATTTTTAAGTACTAAGCTAATTAGGTATTAATTACGTACTAATTAGACTATTAAATAAATACTAATTAGACTATTAAATAGATACTAAGTTTACTTTATCCTTACTTCTATAATTGTATAGTATATGAAATTAAGAAGTAATTTTACTACCTAAATATAGTTTCTATATTTTATAATTTAGGTAGTATAAGAAATATTAGTAAAAAAAAAAATTTTTAAATCTATAGTTAATTTATTAATAAAATTAAATTAACTTCTAAATTAAGTATTTATACTACTTAACTAATTTTTTTTATAAATATATATATTCTATAAATTATACTTTAGTATAAAGGTATATATATACTCCTTTTTTTCTAAAACCCCTTTTAGTCGCGCCGAGCTACTACAGCCACACTATTTGTTCTATTAGTATATAAATATATATATATAAATTATAATATATTTATATTAGAAAATATTAAATATTATAGGAGTTAAAAGTAGTTAAATCTTTTAATACTTGAAAAATTATTTAATTCTAGTAAGTACTGTTATATTTTATAATAAACTATAAAATCTTTTAAATATTATATATATATTTATATATTAATCGAACAAATAGTGTGGCTATAGTGGCTCGGGGTAACTAAAAGGGGTTTTAAAAATATAGATATTATAAATACTATTTTAATTTAGTATTTATAAAGATTTTATAAATAGTTAATAATATATTAATAATTATTAAAAATAAGTTAAAAAAGATATAGGCTAGTCTAAAAGTATAGTAATAGTATAAGAATATATATACTTTTACTATATCTATAAGTATAAAAAGGCGTATAAAAAGGGAGATAATAAAAATACTATACTAAGACTAATAAACTATTAACTATACTATAGCTAGTAGTACCTACGTTTCTACTAAAAAAGTTTTAATAAAAAAAATAAAGTTTAGTAAAAATACTATATTAAAAGTATACTATAAAATAGATTATAGCTATTTTATATAATACTTCTTTTATAATAGTCTTTACTATTATAAGTTACTCTATTATTATAGTAGCTAAAAATTAGTAGTTAATATATACTATAGTACGTTATATATAATAGGCTAAATCTAGATTTAGATTTAGGTCTATTAAAGCTTACGCAGTTCTAGATATACTATATAAAAATTTATTTTATATATAAGTTAACGTTAGAATAACTATAAAAACCTTAACTAATATTTAGTAAAAATTACCTAGTAGTTAAGTATTTAGTAGTAAAAAAGTAATTAAGTTATTTATATATATTTATATATATTATATTTATATATTATTCGAATAAAGTAGTGTGGCTATAGTGGCTTAGGGTAACTAAAAGGGGTTTTAAAAAAGGAGAAGTATATATATACCTTTATTTATTAAGCTATTTATAAAGCTATTATTACTATTAAAATATACTATATTATAGATATTATCTATTTCTTTACGTTTATCCGTAGGAGTTATATTAATTTAGTATATACTACGTCCTTACTTATAATATAGAAGTAAATAAAAATTAGAAGTACTATAACTAAAGCGTATTAAATATAAAATTTTTTAAATATCACAGCTAGTAGAGTAATAACTTAAGTTAATAACTTATTAAGCGGTAGTAGTAATAACGGTAAAGTAATAACTATAAAATAGTAATAGTTTATTATAAGCAGAATTATAAAAAACAGAAGTATAGAAACTATATATAGTATTTTTAAAATAGTAAGCGTAATAGCTTTTTCTCCTTCTTATAAATACTATATATATAAAGTTTAGAATTTTTAATTATATCTATAACTTTAACTTTATACTAGCGTTTAACAATCAAACTAAGTAACTCTTAGTATATAATATAGGCTTTCGCTAATAGCGATAATTAACTAAATTATATTAAAAACTACCCCGATTTTTATCTCTACATAGTATAAAAGGCTAGTTTATTTAATAAACTAAATTTTTTAGTTAATATCTATAATACTAACTTAATTCTAATATACCTCTTTTTACTTAAAATAGTTATAATTTTTAAGTTTAATAATATTTATAAAAATACTAAAACCTATTTTAAATTATACAGTAATATAATAGAGTTTATAGTATAATAGTATAAAAAAGATAAAACTTTTTTATTTAAGATAAAGAACGGCGGCAGTAGCGGTAATAGTAATAATAGTAATAGTACCTTAATAATAATAAAAAAAACTTTTTTAAAGTAGTAAAGGGGTAGGGTGGTACCGTGGGCAAGTGTCTAGAAATATATAGATTTATTAAATTTTTAACATTATTTATATATTAAAGGTTTAATTCCTCTCTTTATTATAAGTATTCTTTAAATGCGCCCACTTTATATAGTAAAATATAGAGTTTTTAGAAGTATAGGGTACTACTAAGAAATTAATATAAGACTATAGGAAGCCGAAATTACTAGTTATATTCTTAGATATATCTTACTATCTAAGGTTAGAAATAAAAATCTATTCCTAAATAGGACTAGCGTAGTAAACTAGGCCTAATTAGGTAATAGATTAGTAATTAATAACTTTATTTAGTAATATATTAATTTAGAAATTAAAGAGCTAGTTATTAGTTCGCTTAGGAGATAAAGGACTTTCCTTAATAATTAGGTAGCCTTAAATATAAGGTTTATTTTTTTTAAAAAAAAAAAAAAAAAAAAAGTAGTAAAGGAAGCGAAGCTCTAGTAAAAGAAGTTAATTAAAATAGTTAAAATTATTTAGGCGTAGGAATATACGTATAAGTAAAAATAAAACGGGTAAAAAATAGGCGGTAAGTATACTATAGCGTAGTTATATAAGAGTTTACTATTAAAAAGTTAATAGTTGCCGTAAGAGGATTAAGGGATCCTATAAAAAGCAGCTTTAATTACTATTAAAAAGGTTATAAGTTATTAGTACTAGTAGAAAAGTCGTTATAGTTACTATATAAAAAACTTATTAAGAGTTAATTAATTACGTAATATAGTAGAAGTTTAAACAGCTATTCTAAAATTACGTAATATTATAATAATAACCCTAGGGAAGAAAATTAATATTATTTATATAAGAGTCCTAAAAGCGTTTAAATTACTAGTACTTTAAAGAATAGTAGAACTAAACCTAAAAGCTAAAAAAAGTAAATACGTTAAAATAGTAAATTTAGTTAAATAAAGCTTCTATAATACTACTAATTAATATTAAAATAATAAATAAATAAAAAATAATAAAGACTAGATACTATAGATAATAATTAATAAAAAATATATTACTAGAATTTAAAAAGTTATAAAGATTATTATATAGGTAAAGGTAATAAGATTATTTTAAGTATTTTATTTTAAGCGCTAAGCACGGAGCGTAAAAGGCGAAGAGTAAAAAATAAAAAATAATAAAAAAGGTGACTGTAGAGGATTAGTATATTTAAAAATATAAAAGTTTATAAAAAATAGGGAGTAATAAATAATAAGTAATAGTACTTAAGGTATTATAAGTTAGTAAGCGGCGTACTTAGTTATATTTTTATAACCTTAAAAGTAACTATTAAATAGTTACTGGAGCTAAGCTTTTAATTATTATATAACTAATTTACTAATAATAAAGGGATAGTTTTTTAAAAAAAAAAAAATATAATAACTAAATAAATAAGTACTAGCTAATTAATAATATTCTAAATTTTACTAAATTAAGTTTACTAAAAACTACTTAAAAACTTATTAGATAGATTTATAGAAATAATATATAAACTAACTAAAAAAACTTTATATATTAATATCTATATATATATATATATATATTTGTATACTAATCGAACAAATAGTGTGGCTGTGGTGGCTCGGGGCGACCATAAGGGGTTTTAAAAAAGGAGGAGTATGTATATACCTTTATACTTAATGTGTCGAAAAAGTGGTATCTATATATAAAATAATATATCTAAAAGATTATACCATTTAATATATTCTACTACTTAGTAATTTATACTAGTATGCTCACGAAAGGTCTATTTCAGAAAAGATACATTTTTCAGCATCTTAGGGGTATAAAACCGCTCTCAACCTTACATATTTACTCTACATATGCCAGCTGCGAGACACCGCTACTAAAATCAATGGGAAGCTCCTTGCATGGCTCCAAAAACGTTCTATGCGGAGAAAGATGTGTTCTGTGCAGCGAATCCTGCCACATGATTCTCATGGTGCACAAAAGCTAACTAGTCCATGACAAGGCACCAGATACTTGCAAAGAAGAAGAACCAGAAACCTGAATATTAATGATTCATGTCATCATTTCCCAACGATGGCCAGTTCCGCCCCGGCCACCTTAGCGCTTTCCTTGCGTCGCCATGAAACGTACAACTACCCCCTCCCAACGTGCTCCCTCTTCTCCTTCACGCACACCATCTTGTGCTTCGCCAAAAACGCCCATAGCTCCAATTCATCGACTGTCTCGGCTATTGAAGCGGCATATAACCCAGACCTTGGCCCTCACGCCCATCTTCTCAACATCCACAGCAGTTCGCGTTGCACTGGAAATCTTCCTTCTTGAAAATGAATGTTGTACTCCGGAAAATAACAGCCCAGCATCATAATGTATGCCCTGAACCCCGGTCTCGTTAAAATATCGACTGCGCACGCCGGAAAACGACGCCACTCGTATGCTGGCGCTGGGGAATCGGTCCTGCCAGAAAAGAGAGAAGCTTATTCTCTGATCTTCCCCAATCACGGCAATTTGGGTTGCACAAAAATACTAAGGGTCCTCAACGCATGTTGTTCTCCATAAGACGTAGTCAAACCCTACCACGTATGCTTCCCGTGCCGGCCAGGATCTTTCTTTCTAGATATGCCGTTCTCCCCCAGCCATATTCCAAAAGCAAGAACAGTAGGCTGATGCTGACGGCGCGGTCTCTTGGGTCGTTCACACCAGCATCAAATGCATGGCTTGTCGCGGAAGACAGGTTCAATTAGCACCATAAAACTGCAGTGCTCTCGACTATCCCTCTATCCGCCTCACCATCCATTCGACTCGAGAAGTATAAATACTCTTCTAAATCCTCAATCTCCTTGCTTCTTCACACATCAATCTTTGCATATCACCAAAAACCAGCTTGTCCGCCTCGATGTAGATGTGTAAATCCTGCTGAGGCCAAACTATGGCATTTCCTGGGGTCTCTACAACTACGTCCACCCACACAACTCTGGCAAGTGACTAAAAAATACCAGCGGAAATGGACTATGCCGGGGTTGTGGGCGTCGACTTGCTCATCCCCCACGCAGCCTCCGTTCCCACTATTAGGATGGCCTTCGGTTTCGATGCATAAATTCACCCTCCCGACCTCTCTTCTCCATCTACACGTGCACCCACCAGCGTTGCTCTAAAAACAGCCATACCTACACCGGACCTTATTCTCGAAAATCATTCCACCTAATTCGATGTGTGCCCCGCCTTTCTAAAAACTTTACATCAATACGTGCATGGTACTAAAACCACTGGGTAACGATACATGCGGCGGAGGAAGCAAGTGTTACGCGCGACCCAGTACGCGGAGTGGAATCTGCGTTAGTTTTAAAAAGTCTCCATATCGCAAACCTATGTCCGCATGCCGTTTCCCTAAGAATCTTAGATTGACACATGTAATGCGGAGGAAGTAAGCGTATATGATGATGGCCATCTTTATTGTCGCCGTAATAAGTTTTAGATACGCCGAGAAGGTATAAATACCTGTCAACTTCTCTTCTAACTTCTCTTCACACATGACTGCTTAGGTTAAACGAAAAACAAACCATAGCAAGCGTATGTTGGCATCTAAAAATTACCACCATGGACACCATGCGTGCCCTGCCTCTCTTCTAAAAACCTCACACAGACGCCTACATGGCACTAAAAATGCTGGAAACCCCACTTACGTGGCAGACCTTGTTCACGACGAAACGGGAAGCGCGGAAGGTAGGTAGTATTACGTGACGGTAATCATCATCACTACACCCGCACGCTCTTTAGGCACGCGGCGAAGGTATAAATACCTCTTGATTTATCCTCCACTTTTCGCTCCACACACAGCAGCTTCGTGCTGTATTAAAAACAGTTATGGTGCGCCCCATGGTCGTCGCTAAAACCGTCCAAGACCGGGTTTATGGCTTCTTGTCTGGAGGCTCCAAAACCGTACACCCAATTCGACCCTAGACTGAGCGAAAGCGGGCGCGGTCTATCAAGGGAAGGTAGGCTAGGTGGTGATGATTAGCATCACAACAGCCATGGGCGAAGGGATATAAATACCGCTCGACTTCTCCTCTATCTTCTCTCCACAGACAGGAGCTTAGTGTTTGACTAAAAACAAGAGCATCTTTAAGCATATGCTTTTTTCTAAAAACGTGCATGAACCAACGCAATGGGTGATCTCGTGGAGGACCCTAAAATTCACCTGCAGGGCCAACCATGGTTCTGGGAAGAGAAGGTTCTTCACAGGGTGGAATGTGTTTAACGAAAAATGACTTCGGCAACTCTATGCCTCTTCTAAAAATCTCAAAATTATGGCCATATGAGCGGCCTCGGCGGAGGGTGGAGGACTCTAAAATTAACAATCAGGACCGGCTATGGGTGGGACAAGGGCAAGGTCTTTACACAACAGCTCCCTGGGAGACCACAAGCAAGTACCGATAGATATACGCTTTTTCTAAAACTGCTGAGAAGATAATTTTATGGGCGGTCTCTGCGGAGGACGCTAAAATTGACCACAAAACCGACTATGGGTCTGGGAAGGGTAAGGGCCTCACACGATTTCTTCGTGTTGGACTAAAAATCATAAAGCGTTCGGTATATGGCTCTCCAAAAACTCTAATATTATGCCTTATGAGTGGTCCCCCAGGACTCAAAAACCGGACATCAAGACCATAATGGGTCGGAGAAGAGCGGGATCTTCTCACAGCAGCGTCTTGGTAGACCAAAAACACCGGCCGGAACTTCGGATGTTAGTATCAAAAAGTAGCACGAAACCGCCTTGATGGGCCGTCCTGGAGGTCTCCAAAACCTCTAACCACTATTCATCATGGATCGGACAACGGCAGGGCCTTCACACAGCAGCTTGGGTACGACTAAAAACAATGAAGGTACAATTCAATGTTGCTGCCTAAAAGTCTACACACCGCGTCGCGATGGGCAGTCTCAGCGGAGGACTCCAAAACCGCCCATTAACGTCGATGATGCTCGGAACAGCACGTGCAGCCTTCCGCCCACCAAAGCAGAGCAACCGCCCTCGCTGAAGATATAAATACCGCTCGATAGTGCTGCTCTGTATTCTTCACAAACCTGCTTGGAGAGGACTAAAACCTACGATGAAGACCTGCATGTGGGTGTATAAAAATCCACTTGCCACACACGAATGGTTGGCTTGTGGAGGACTCTAAAATCCAGGATCAACAGCAATTATGGTTTGCCGCAGCACGTGCAGCCTTCCCAGCAAACAAGCCTGTTCCATCCCCCACATTTAGTGATGATGATCATCGCCGTGCCCCATTCGAAATCTCCAGTTTCAGAAGCACTACCCACTCACAATCAAATGCTTGCAAGAAAATTTGTGTATTCGATACTAGTAATACGACGTACTCGGCGTCCCCGGGAATGCTCCTACCACAGGCACCTGCCCCTCGTGTTCCTCTTCGTCCGCGCTATCCTCTTCCTCGCCTTCGAACACATCTCCAGGGTCCGGCGGTGCGCGCATGCGGGTGAGAGCGTCTTCATCGAGCGTCGGTATGATGTACGGTTTAGGCGTGTGGTATTCTCTTCCTGAGGGCATGGTGGCTAGTAGCTGTTCGCTCGGGGGGACGACTTGGACGCTCATCTTCTCTACTGTCAGCACGCTTTTACACTCAAAACTGCCGGATTAAAAGGAGAAGAGGTAGAGAGGGGTAAGCATACCGTATCATTCATCTTCTCCCACTTCTTCAGCAACATATCCACGACCCTGCCCTCCTCAAACTTCCCCGCGTCCGTTCCCCACGCGGATCCTTTTTCCACCTTGCGATCTTCCCGCTTCTCCGCCCAGTCTTTCTTCAACTTGCTAAAGCCCGAGGCCTTCTTCTCTTCATCACTAGCTAGCGCCGAGAACCCTAATTCCTTCCGCGCACCGCGCAGCCACGCGATGCCATCCCCCGTCTTACCCGCGAGCTCCGCGTCCACGCCCAGAAACCGCGCCGCCTTCCCTCTCGCCGTCCTCCGGAAGTCATCCACGTACTTTGCGAACCCCTCGTCGACTTTGGACGCCCGGCCCAGCATGGCCTGCGCCTTGGCCGCGTGCTCGGCAGCGCTCAAGCACAAGCGCGCAAACAGGTGCGCCCGCACCTTGGGTATCTCCACGCTCTTGAACATCCAGTCCTTGCTGTTTTTACTCCTGTCTTCGGCGACAGCGGCGGGGTACGGGTCGTCCTTCAGCACAGTGATGAGCGTCGCCTCGGCGAGCGTGAGCTCCGCCAGCGCGCCCAGCACCGGGGTCGTGATGTCCACGGCGGGCGGCTGCGCATGCCACTGCTGGCTCCGATGGACCAGGAACGTGTACACGGCGTTGGCATCGAGGAAGTGCTTCATTGCGGCCGCGATGGCGGCGGTGCGCTGCTCGGGCGAGGGCAGCGTCGCGCTGTAGAGCGTGTGCAGCTGGGCGCGGGCTTGCAGGCTATATACCTCGGCCAGCGTGGACAGCGCGAAGAAGAGTTCGGTTTCGAGCGATTTGAGCTTTATCCGTGCGGGCTCTCGGCCGGGGATCGGGGACGAGAGGGTAGAACGCCATTCCACGTCCAGCTCTTTGACGAGGACGAGGTCGATTTCTTCGCCTGCGCAACTGGTTCCGCTGAGGCCGGCATCGAGGGCGAAGAGGTAGGGGATGTAGTCTTGGAGGGCGGAGAGGACGGTCGAGAGGTTCGAGGCTTGCGAGGAGGGTGGGATGCGCTTGTGGCGTTTCAGGACATCGCGGACGACGCCGCGTGCGGTGGTGGCGCAGCTGGGTAAGGAGGGGTGGGTGCTGCTGCTGAAGGAATCAGTAAAGGATACACTGGAGGTTGTGGGCAGGACGAAGGGGAACGGCATGGTTGCTGTGGTCGTGGTGGGGTTAGCCAGCTGTCGATGCAGGTACAGGGTGGGGTCGAGGATCGCTTGGCGGCCATATCATGCATCCGCATTGCCATGGGGCCTAGACAAAGGATTATAAGTATACTGTACGGTAGATGCGGATCGCACGTTGTGTAAAATGTGATTCATGCTTTAGCAGAGCACATTGTCTGAGCTGATCTCCGACCACGCACGCATATATACACGTTCACAGCTCACCAGCTGCCGCCGCCGCAACCCCAAAAGCCGTTCTGACGCTCCAATTCGATCCATACTCAATCATAGGAGCCCTTCCTTCCGGCTGTTCTCGTCTCGATCTTCTGCTTGGCCATTATTCCGTAGCTACCCCGGTCGACCGTCTACTGCTTCTCAATGTAGTGTGTCTGCGCGAACAAGTACCCCTTGACCTTGGCATCCTTCAGGAGCTCAAAGTACCGCTCTGTACCCACGGTTAGCATCTCTCCTTCGGCCGCCGACCCCAAAAATATAGATCAACACAGCAGCCTTTGCCATCTTCCTCTCGTCCCCACCCGTCCATGCCTTTTTCAACTTCCAGAAAGAACGTGCACTCTACCTCTCAAATGTCCGCACTTCTCCAAATGATTCACCCCCTCCCGCCTATAGCACTTCCCCATCTCCTCGCGCACCAGCCGCGCCATCATGCTGCGCACCCATTGCTCGCGGAGGATCGCGTCCTGCGCGGCCTTGAGCGCCTGGTTGTCGTTGTAGTCGACGCCCTCGAAGGTCGGCGGCACCTTGGGCTTCTTCGCGAGGAAGGCGGCGGATTCGGGGGTCGGCATTGCGGCGGCGATGCGTCGAGATCCGTGTAGTTTATTTAGGGGGGTGGTCTAGGAGCCTCGTGCAAGTCGGGTGTGTGTCAATGACGCGCGGACGTCGGGGTGGGAGCTCGGAGGGTGGTGGTTGTGGTGGGTGACGATTGGCGAGCTTGGGGTGGAGCTTGGGAGCGGAGCTTGGCGATGGGGCGTCACGTGGTGCTAGCTTCGCATCTGCTGGTCAGTCCTTCCACCTCGGCAGCATCATAACCAGAGAGACATCTTATATTATATTGCAAAAACACGATTGAGGAGTCCACGAATCGAGCCTTCGACGAGTCTAGTATCGATAGTATCTCCGAAGACATGCCCACCGATCGACAGTGGTGGTATATATCTTTCCTCTATCCTCTATCTCACCATAAATCTTACCTGTAAATCACTCCCATATATCTCACCCATATATCTCCCCCATATATCTCACCCATCACCCCACCCTCCCCAGTCTCTTCTCTCAACTACTCGCCACCCCACCCCTCGACCCTACCTTCCCTAAATCCACACTCTTCCTCCCTCCCGCCACCCCACTACTCCCCCCTCAGCACCACCCCCACCCTCCTGCAACACCCTCAAGATCTCACCCCCTTTACTCCGTACCCAGCTCCCCATCTTCTCCCCAACCCCACTCCACTCAGCGCTATACCTCCTCTCCCCAGGCGTCGGACTCCTATACCGGACCCTCCACCGCCAGTCCTCGAACCGCACCGTGCTCGTCTGCGCCTCGAGACGCTGCAGCAGGGCTGCCCGGCGGTGCTGGCATACGGCGCACGTGGTGTGGATGTGGAGGGTTTGGAAGGGGTGCGTGAGGACCTGGGTGCATGCGTCGGCTGCGCGGTGCGGCGGTTGTGCTGCTTGCCAATTCTGGGCCGTGTCCGGGGGTGCTGGTGTCGGAGACGAAGAGGGAGGTGGAGGAATGGACGGGGATGCCGCGTGCGGGTGCGGGTGCGGGTGCGGGTGCGAGTCCGGACCGTGGGAGTCGTCGTCGTCGTCGTGGAATGCGGCGTCGGCCGTGGAATCTGCCGCGGCGAGCATCTCTCTCTCCTGCGACTCTCCCTCTCGCCGTTTCCGCTGCTCGCTTTCCTGCTCCCTCCATTTCGTCGCCGCAGCGCGCCCCCCAGCGCAACGCCGAACCGGCCCCGCCGACGCCGTCGTGTGCCCGCAGCCAAGAAAAATGTAAAGGCGATAGTAGCACATATTGTAGCTTGCCGCAGCACCTTTTTATCAAAAAAGATAGGAATCCTCGTTTGCCTAAATCGTACAACACGTATCGCCAAGGTGTTTGTGGCTCTGCCGTTCAAAAAGGAAAAAGTCAAAGTTTAGAAAGATGTCCAAGTGTTGAAAAAAGTAAATCAAGTCAAAGTAGTAGGTACGTATGTGAAATCCATCTACCCCGTCGCGTCCTCCGGTGCCGGCTTTATCTACGCGGTGCCGCTTTGTTCTGCGCGCGGCGGTCATGGTAATGGGAGAATGGGGTACAATAAGAATGAATGGGGTGGTGGTGGCTGCGAGCGCCCAACGCAAAGTATTGTGCTGCGTGTAACAATAGCGTGGGCGTGGTGGTGGGGGGGCCGTGCTTTTCACGACTTCCGTGAACGGGAGGGGAGTGAGAGGTGGCTGGGCTGCGGTGGAGGTGCGCAGGGCACGGCTATAGGATTGAGGATCGTGCTAAATGATCGCTATGTTGCGAGCTGGCGTGAGTATAATTAGAATTAATTGGAGCGGACGGTAAATGTGATGTGGACAGTGGACGTTTCGAGCGGCCAAGTCGAGCCTGTGACGACGAAAGAGAAGAGAGTAGGAGAGACTTGCGGCATGCGTGAGTTGTTCATGAGAGATGTTTTGCATGTATACATTCTATTTCTAAATGTGCTTGCTCTATACTCGGATTACATGTCCACTGTCAAACAGCGCACATCATAACCTCTCCGCACCGGACTGCTCTCCGCCCTTCTCCACATCCGCACTTATATCGCCTCTACTAGCCTGCCCGCTCGCAAGCCCATCCCTACTCGCCCTCTTACTCCTCCGCTTCTTCTCTCTCGCTTGTTCCCGCTCCGCCCTCTTCGCCTTCTCCGCCTCGATCCCCGTCTTGGTCTCCTCGTGATGCTTGGACAACGTGTTCTTCGTGATCAGAAAGCTCACAGCGAGACCGGCACCCGCGAAGCAGACGTACAAAATCCACATCGTAGACAGTGAATCGGCAAACGCCTGCCTCGCTACTTCCTTCCCGCTCGGAGGAAGCGTGTTGATGAGCCCGACGTTGGCGCCTGCCGAGCCGCCGGAGAAGGCGGAGGCGGTCTGATCGCCGAGGGCGGCGCGGAGCATAGGTTGCTTGGCGATCATTTGGTTCTGGAAGACGACGGAGCCGACGACGATGGAGATGGCAGAGCCGAGGTTGCGGACGAAGCCGAAGGTGGCGGTGGCGGTGGCGATGTCGCGTTTCTGTCCTTACACATTAGCACAATCTGAACATGCTGATTGGAAGCGGTAAAGCGGAGTGTTGGGAGGCCATATATCAGTACCCTGACCAACGTGCTTCCAGCTTCGGAGGCTAGCTGCTAGGCACAGGTACAGTCGACCTCCCGCTATAAGGGTCACCCTTTGCGCGATCCTTTCATAGCGGGTTAGCCAATAAAAAAGCTTAAAAACGCCGCTTTACGTAACTAGGTTATAAGGATAAATCATCGCTACAAGGATCACTTTTGCGTATTTTCTGGGTAAATCTTATAGCGGGGGTTCAACTATAGCATGTGACGGGGAAGCGGGAGGACTTACCGAAACAAGGCTCTGCAGCGCAATGAGGGGAGACTGGAAGTTCGGGCCGACACCGATACCCGCGATGATCTGGAAGATGATAATCTTGGCCCAGGAGGAGTGGGGTGTGAGATCGATAAACGAGCCGAAGCCCGCGACCATGAACACTAAGCCGAACCAGATGCATGGGAGATATTGTCCCGTCTTGCGGATGAAGACACCGGTGAAGGCCGACAGGAATGACAGAGACAGGGCGGTAGGAAGAAGGTAGACCCCGGAAAGAATCGGCGTCGCGCTAAGCACAGCTTGGAAGTATAGCGGCAAGAAGTAAGATGCAGAGATGAATACGAATGCGTGGAAGAAGCAGACACCCAGTGCCGCCATGTTCGATCTCTCGGAGAAGAGATCAAGCGGCATCAAGGGATACGGTGCAAGACGATGCTCGACGAGGAAGAACAATGCGATGGTGACGACTCCAAAGACGATGAGGCAGATTACGGTCGGTGAATGCCAGGGAAAGGTAACGCCACCCAATTCAAGGCCGAGGAGAAGCATGATGGTGCCTGCGACCATGCTCAACGAGCCAAACCAGTCTACGGCTTTGAGCCCCTCCCATAGCGGTGTCTTTGGTGTGTGCAGATCTAAGACCAGAAGTATAATGAAGAATGCGAGTCCGTCAAAGGGCAGGTTGATATAGAAGCACCATCTCCAGCTCACATTCTGCGTAAAGGCGCCTCCCACAATAGGCCCCATGCTGGAGGCGAGGGCCCAAACACCGCCAATCATGCCAAAGTAGGCTCCTCTTTCTCGCATCGCGAAGAGATCCGATATGCAGATGTTGACCAGCACGATCAAGCCTCCGGCGCCAATGCCTTGGATAACGCGGGCTGCGATGAGCATATCCATGTTGACGGAGACGGCCGCCAGCAGCGAGCCGACAAAGAAGATGGCATTGGTAACTAACAGTATAGGTTTCCTCCCGAAGATATCGGATACTTTGCCCCATATCGGTGTCGCCGCCGAAGTCGCGATCAAGTAGGCGGAACCGACCCATGTGTATCCTGAAGCGGAGTTGAAGTGTTCGGCAATGGTTGGCAAAGCGGTCGTGACGATGGTGATGTCGAGGGCTACGAGTAGTACTGCGATGCATAGGGAGAGCATGATCAAGGCGATCTTGAGCTTGCTTCTTTGTGGTTTTTCATCTTGCGCCTGCACTTCGTTCTGCGCTCCTTGGACGCCCTCTGCCGCGGTGTCGTCGCTACTCGGTGCATCTCCAGGGTCAGGCGCGGGCAGATGAGGATCGTTTCCTGCAATGTGGCTCGAGCTGGAGCTACTGACGGACGTATCCGTCGGGTTGAAGTCCTTGTCCGGCATAGGTGCTGTGTTCGGCAGTGTCGACCGCGAGTCCATCATGGCGTCACTCGCTGAGTGTGGTGCCATGGTTGAGGTTTACCAGAAAAGCGGAGAGGAATTTGCCCGAGTTATGGTGCGGTTAAGCGCGCATGGTCATCCGGCGAGACATTTTGCCGGACGCGTTCGTACAAAAAAAAAGGAATGGCCATGGATCGATGAGAGAATGGGCTCGGCTCGGTGATTGTCAAGGCTCCGATGTGCGATCTGCAGGGTGGATCGGCGCATGGTTGGGATGTCCGATGGGGATGTCCGATAGCGACGTATCGTCTGGCCTGAAAGCCGTGAGAACGGAGGGAGACTGGAATTCTCACCAGCAACATGTTGCGCGAATGCGTGTCGTAAGCAAATGCAATCACACTCAGCGGTCATCCAACGGCTGCGCCCGCACTGAAAGCTTGATTCCAAGGGTTGCTTGACGGCACGTGAAAACTGGGCCGATCAGACCCACCGTGGATCAATACGGACAGCATAATGCGACTGATCTAGTGTCTTGGACAGGTAACAGGCTGGCGATAGGACACTATCGTGCTTATCGTACAATACAGTGCGATGTACGACACGCCGTCGGTGCTGAGCATTGCACAATCCATCAAGTACTTGCCAGGCTGAACCATTGGTACCACATTTCCACACTTCAGCCTGGAAACTTGAGAACAAACACGAAAGTCGCAAAAAGCCCTCAAGAACACCGTCAGCGAAGGCGTTGGGCGTTTTGCCGACACTCGTACTCGGCTGAACCATTGGTAAGGAGAATACACCGATTCGTCGAGAAGACGCTTTGACCAAAAACGTGGTATCCCGGCACTGCGGTACCTTTTATACAGACAAACATCAATAAACGTGGAGATGGGTTCGACTTGCAACCGATTCGAAGAGGGGTTCCGCAAGCGGAACCACCGGACGAATGGGTTGGCAGATGCACTATTGAGCGATGTTGTCAATCCGGCGATGATGCTTCTCCGGATGGGAAGCATGGATACCCTGAAGAGGAGAGGCCAAAGCGGAGTGAAGGAAGAGAAGGTTTAGAGCTGCACCAGGAGGGCGGCCGCTGATGCGTCTCGTTTCCTACCCCTCACGGTACACCCAATATGCTGCGAGAGGTTGATGTGATGCTGGAGTGAGCATGATCTCATAACGGGTCCGGGCATGCGGTGCAGCGAGCGAACCTTGGGTCGCGGCCTGCAGATTGCAGATTGCAGATTGTAGATTGCAGAGACGGTGGAGTCGAGCAGCATCGAAGGTGCTCGGAGGCGTTCGTTCGTCATTCGATCGAGATAGCAGTTCTTGGTGTTGAGGACCTAAAGGCGCAGCTAGGGGCTCCGGCAGGGCAAGCCGTCGAGTTAGGTCGCTGGACGTCCCGCATGCCTGTCCAGGCTTGGTCGGCATGCCGCAGCAACAGATGCCATGCCGGCACGCTGGCCGTCCGCAGCGCGTCGTTGGGCCTGGGCGAGCGCGCGCGGAGGAGGAGGCGCTGGCCGCCGTTCCTCGAAATTCTCTCGCGCCCGCGGGCTGTGGCAAAGAGAGACGCTTTGTTGTGCTGGGAGCTCAGCCGAGGATGCTGGCCGGCGTGCGTATCCCCGTGTCGCTGCGGCATTGTGCGTGCTGGTGTCGCAGCCCGTTGTCTGGCGGCGACGCTGGCTTGGCGGGCGGAGCCACGGTTCGACGAAAACGGCCCCCGGCGCGGTCCAGAAGGCGGGGAGCGCCAGGTCCGGCTAGGCCATTCACCCTCGCTGCCAAAAGCTTTGCCGTGGCCAAAGCGCAAACTATCATATCCAGCATCTGCGTATCGCGCACGACGTACATTGATCCGTGGTCCCCCTTGCGTCCTCTTGTCCACGGCGTCCCCATTCCGCCGCAGCCACCACAACACGCCCCCGCCCCGCACCCGCCTTAAGGGTGCTCCTCCTCGCCCTTACCACCAGTCCGTCGCCGCCGCAGGCCGCATGTCGAGCACCACCGGCACGCTGAGGAGGGAGGTCTTGGTCCGATAGACACAGCAGCCATTGAGCCCGCACGCCCCCCAATGGCCGACGTCCTGGCGCCGCCCGTGGAGGCGCTGTCGCAGCATGCCCCGCTCCGCCCGTCGCCCTCGCACGCCTCCTTCTTCGACTCCAGCCAGGCCCCCTTCCAGCTGCGCAGGAACAAGTGCTCCTTCTCGGACCTGAACGACCTGCGCGCGTCGCTCGGCTCGTCGCGCACCTCGTCGGCGCAGTCGACGCCCGCGAGCAGCCTGTCGCTGGACCTCAAGTGCGACGACGAGTCGAGCAGCAGCGACGACGAAGGACTAGCATTCCCCGCGTACGGCGCGGCAGACAAGTCCACCGACGTCGAAGCAGACGCGCCGCCCTCCAGCCCCTTGCTTGGCACCGTCGCGCCCTCGCCCTCGGAAGCATCCATCTCCACGCCGGAGCACGTCCCAGTCTCCGAAGACGACACGAACCTGCGCCCCGAGCCCTCGCAGCACGTCGACTACCTCTCGCACGACTGGAAGGAGGAGGACATCTGGTCGTCGTGGCGCCACATCGTCGAGCACCGCAGCGTGTACGGCGAGCGGTCGCGGCTGGAGAACGCCTCGTGGCGGCAGTGGGCCAAGCTGCAGTACCGCCTCAGGACCGTGACCCCTGAGTCCCTGAACTGGTACGTCGGCGAAAACATGAAACGTGGCCATGGTGAACCTAACGACCATGAATGACCCTAGCTAACTTTCCGGCAGGCTCAAAGAGAGCGATGTGACCTGGCTGTATGGTCCTCTGCAGCCCTCTGCGAACCGGCACGCTGGCCAACATGCTTCGGAACCGGTCAGCCGTTTATCCAAGTCGAACTCGTTTCTCGCCAAGAAGCCCATCTTGAAGAAGCGGAGCATGTCGGAAGTGATGCTGCAGAAATCCATTTCGACTTCGTCATTGGTCAGTCAAGCCGCGGCATCGGTGCAAGCGCAGCAAGCCACCACCGTCAATTTCGATGGACGGAGGCGTCGCCCATTCGTTGGCCGTGCGACTGCATCCGACTTCACATTGATCCCGACCCGGACCATCAGCCGAGATACGACAGACTATTTCTCGTCGCGATCGACATCCGGTTTGATCACACCCGACCAAGGTGAGAAGAAGCACATTCGATTCGACGAGAAGGTCGAACAATGCATCGCCGTCGAGTGCAAGGGCGTGGACGAAGAGGACGAAGAGGACTTCAACCACAACCCCTGGGCAAAGTACCGGGACGATGACTCGTCGTCCGATGAAGGTGTCGTGATGATGAAGCGGTCGCGAAGAAAACGACCTTTGTCACGGACGAGCTCAAAAACGAGCCTAAGTGGAGAGAACAAGACCATAGCGAAGCTAGCACCCACCACCCTAAAGTACAGGACAGACTCTCCGGATGTCACAGCACAGCTCCCTGCACATTCCCTCGGCTTCTTCCGCTCAAGTCGCCTCTCGCCGTCACCCTCACAAGAAACCCTTCGGCCCTCCCATCCCTCCAACAACTTCCTCCTCCCGGCAGACGACGAGGACGAGGACGACTTCACCTTCGACCCCGCGGGCGCCTACGAGGTCAAAAGACCGCACACTCCGACTCCCTCCAACCCCTACTTACTCCCCCCAGACGAACCTTCTGAACCCTCATCGGGGTCGGGTTCCAGCGGCTTACGGCGCACAGCATCCGGCATGTTCATGCCCTTTGAGGACGAAGACGAGAACCCCCAGGCACCCGGCCTAATCGGCAGGGTGGTGGATACCGTGAACACGGCGCGCGACATCGCGCACGTGATATGGAACGTCGGGTGGCGGAGCGGAAACTGAGTGCGAGCATCATCATCATCATCATCATATGGCGTTCGGGCGGCTGTGTCTATAGCATGCTTTTTCGTCTTTTCTTGGGTTGGCTGTCTCATACACATAGCGTTTCTGTTTCACGGCACATGGGTCTGGTGGTGTACTGCGTTCGAGCTTGCATTGCGGGACGAGATGTAACGGCCTGGTGGCAGCATTATGGACATGGTGCTGCTGATGAGATGAGAATAACAATCGATACGTTGTTCAGACTCGGTGTTGTTTGCTGTGTTATCGTAGTATGGGTGCGTAGGTGGGCCGCCCCATAAAGACGTGGGTGAGGTCCGTGGATGGTTCGAAGGCTGGCAGTGAAGCGACTCCACAGGACTTAAATTATCGTCCGGGCAGGGAGAGGTAAGAAGGTGCTAGCCAGAATGTGGTTTTTATAATATGTAGTAAGTATTTGCATGTACATTTGGGCTGCTGTTGAAGAATGCGCTGGTCAGTGGTGCAGTTCTCGTACTAAAATCATACATGCACTCGTGTTGCGATTCGACGTCGGCGTAAGAGTGTAATGCGACATGAATAAACAAAAACACCTCATATTCTAATAGTGTTGGACACGGGCGTAAGGCGAGTGTGCAAGATAGTTTCTCTCCATCGGTCGATGTTTTAGAATCGTGGTCGGCGGCACTGGTATCATGCGTCTGGGGTCCATGTAACGCGTAATGAACAAAGGCGGCATTGAGGTTGGTCTTGCTTGCAAACTAGGGCTTGTGCGCATGAGAATCATACTAAAGCACGGTACAATTTGTTGTCTAGAAATTCTCACATTGCTGTGTCGAGGCGGTCCACGGGGCATGTTGCACACGCAGTGGGACGGGTGAGGGGAAGGAGCGGGGGTAGGATAGACAAGTAAGCGCAACCAGGCGGTGGTGTGTCAATTCAGGCGGAATTGAGACATGGCTACAGAGTAATAAGTACTGAAACGGACAAAGCATAGCACTGGCCAAGTGGCATTATCACGATTCCTTCTCGAAGAATCGATGGGGGGAGGTCGCGGCGCTGGGGTTCGGCAGGCACTAATTGGCCCGAGCTCAATCTGTCAACTGTGGCCTTTCGCTGGAGCTTTCCTGCTGTTATATAATTCAATCGGCCTCCCCACTTGGTCGCCCACCACTTGTCTCCCTTCCACACACCGCCGTCGGTTGTCTGAGATAGCGGGCATCGCCAAAATGCGTTTTGCAGTCGGTGCTACCCTTCTTGCTGCCGCCTTTGTGCGCGCCGAGGATGCGTCGAGCTCGGAAGCCGAGGCTTCGACGTCTGCGTCTTCCGTAGTGAAGCCTACCTTCACCGTACGTACCTCCTAAGGCTATCCGAGCTTCTCGCATGCACACCGGAAAGCTTTGGCCGAGTTGGCCTTCACGACCCGCGCAACAGGGGCAGCTTTCAAACCATGGTTGTTTGTCAAGCCAGCCACCTCTTGGCTCCATGGAAAAGATCATTGCTGACATCAATTGCAATAGCCCACATCCCTAAAGGCTCCGTTCTTTGAACAGTTTACCGACGACTGGGACTCTCGATGGAAAGTTTCGCACGCAAAGAAGGACGACAAGTCCACCGACGAGGAATGGGCATACGTCGGCACCTGGGCCGTTGAGGAG
This sequence comes from Pleoardoris graminearum, assembly GCA_030770415.1. Lineage (NCBI taxonomy): Eukaryota > Fungi > Ascomycota > Dothideomycetes > Pleosporales > Didymosphaeriaceae > Pleoardoris > Pleoardoris graminearum. Next base: position 111,438 of record JASEKS010000109.1, on the reverse strand, counting down.
CCTCACGTGCTCAAGGGTATTGAGGGCGACAAGGGTCTCGTGCTCAAGGACAAGGCGGCTCACCACGCCATCTCGGCCAAGTTCCCGAAGAAGCTCGACAACAAGAAGAACACGCTTGTTGTCCAGTATGAGGTCAAGCTGCAGAGTAGGTGATGCGAGCGAGTTGAGCTTTAGCGGTATACTGACGGCGAAATAGACGGTCTGGAGTGCGGTGGAGCCTACATGAAGCTCCTCCAGGATAACAAGGCTCTCCACGCCGAGGAGTTCTCGAACAGCTCGCCCTACATCATCATGTTTGGTCCCGACAAGTGCGGTGCTACCAACAAGGTACAACATCACAATACACCAGAAGAAGCGCGGTCTGACAGTTTCAGGTTCACTTCATCTTCCGTCACAAGAACCCGAAGACGGGCGAGTACGAGGAGAAGCACCTCAAGAACCCTCCCATGGCCCGCATCGTCAAGACCACCTCCCTCTACACGCTCATCGTCAAGCCCGACAACAGCTTCGAGATCAAGATCGATGGCGAGTCCATCCGCAACGGCACGCTTCTTGAGGACTTCAGCCCCGCCGTCAACCCCGAGAAGGAGATTGACGACCCCGAGGACAAGAAGCCTGATGACTGGGTTGACGAGGCCCGCATCCCCGACCCGGAGGCCAAGAAGCCCGAGGACTGGGACGAGGACGCGCCCTTCGAGATTGTTGACGAGGAGGCTACCAAGCCTGAAGACTGGCTTGAGGACGAGCCCAAGACCATCCCCGACCCGGAGGCCGAGAAGCCCGAGGACTGGGATGACGAGGAGGACGGTGACTGGGTTCCCCCGACCGTTCCCAACCCCAAGTGCGACGAAGTCTCTGGCTGTGGCAAGTGGGAACCCCCGATGAAGAAGAACCCCGCCTACAAGGGCAAGTGGACTGCGCCGTACATCGACAACCCGGCCTACAAGGGCGTCTGGGCTCCTCGCAAGATCCCCAACCCCGGCTACTTTGAGGACAAGACCCCGGCCAACTTTGAGCCCATTGGCGCCATCGGTTTCGAGATCTGGACCATGCAGAATGACATCCTCTTTGACAACATCTACATCGGCCACTCGATCGAAGATGCTGAGAAGCTCAAGAAGGAGACTTACGATGTCAAGCTCGCCGTCGAGAAGGCCGAGGAGGAGGCCAGCAAGCCCAAGGTTGAGGACAAGCCCAAGTCTCCTTCCGACCTTGTCTTCAAGGATGACCCCGTCCTCTACGTCAAGGAGAAGGTCAAGCTCTTCGTCGAGATCTTCCAGCGTGATCCCGTCGAGGCCGTCAAGCTTGTCCCTGAGGTCGCTGGTGGTCTCGGTGTTGTCGTCGTCACTGTTCTCGCGATCCTTGTCTCTACTCTCTTTGGCGCCGGCGCTGCTCCCTCCAAGGAGCAAGTCAAGGCCCAGGCTGACAAGGCCAAGAAGGCCGCTGCCGATGCCAAGGACAAGGCTGCCGAGGCGGTTTCCACCGGCACCGACAAAGCACAGGCCGAGGTGAACAAGCGTACTACTCGGTCGACTTCGTCGTAGAAGGCGCTTGCAAGGGTAAGGATATTCGGCGGCGACGACGGTGTGAGAGGGACGGAGTGGGAAGGCAAGCGAAGTGTTGAGGATCGGTAAATGAATAGAAACGATCCATGGCCACCGGCTATTTCTAAAATGGGGTCTACTGTCGGAGGAGCAGTTGCTCCTCGTGGGTTCATTTCACATATTTCTTGGGTTGTTTGAGCGAGTTCATATGGCTCCGGGGTTACCTAGCACGGCGCTTCCGAGTGTATCATACGGCAGCCTCTTCATGGGCGCGAGCCATGGAATTATGAATTCAGTTTCATCCAGTCTAGTGCGCTGTTGTCGCCGGGATCAGGACGAGCAATGCAATGGCCGAGCGAGTTGTACGCGCCGTTCGACCCGTCCCCTCGCCTTCGCTGCCGGTCTTATCGTCGTTTTGTTATCTTGCGGCTGGGGACCCCCTGGTTACACGCATGTTCACTCCCAGGATAGCAGACCGAACGTGGATAAATAAACTCGGATAGTTAGCACTTTACTTGTGTGTTTCACTCGGTGGCTACTTCACTCTATGCACCGTCTACCCTACTACTACCTTATGAAACTCTCCTATACGTACCGCTCGAGCGTCGAAGCAGCGGCGGCGTCCACACACCTGCCCTGGCGAGCTAGATTACCCCGCAAACCCGGGGTTCCGGTATCGCGGCAATTGGCCGACTAGACGACGACCCAAGTCGTGGTGATAAGGCTAGTGGTGGCTCCCGTAGATCATGGGCCCGCTGCTATCTATTCGTCGCCATGGTAGGCCGGAGTTGCCCTTTTCGAGAGGGGACGGCACGCGTGTGCGGATCACGGGGCTGGTGCGGTACAAAAGCGTGCGGGCATCCATCCCGTGCCGTATACTCGTCGCGCGCGTGTATTGTATGTTCTTTTCCTGCCTCCACTCCGACCTTTATCGTTGCCGGTATTGTTCTTCTTTTTTTTTAAACGCCCTATCCTACCTATCCTATCCCATGAGCACGAGCACGACGCCCCTCCTGCAATGTTGCCCCAGGTCTCCGACGAGCCCGTGACGTCGGTGCTGCCCGACGGCCATGTGCCCCTCTGCGAGGCCCTCTGCGAGGCTAGGCAGGTTACGGCGGACGAGGAGGTGCTCGCCGCGCTGGGGTACAAGAGCGAGTTCAGGCGCGAGTTTAGCCTGTGGACGACGTTCTGCGTGAGTTTTGCGGTGCTGGGGTTGCTGCCGAGTTTTGCGAGTACGCTGTTTTATGGGATGGGGTATGCGGGGACGGCGGGTAGGTTTCCCGATAGTCTGACTTGATACTGGGTGGGCGAGAAAAGAAACAAGGGAGGTTGGGCTGAAGATGTTGTGGGGAGTTGCGGGTGTAAGGGGTTGGATGTACAGTAGTATGTATGGGGTTGCTGCGTTGGATGGAAGAGCTGACGAGTGGGATAGGGATGACGTGGGGGTGGGTCATTGCCATGGTGGGGATCCAGTGCGTGGCGTGTAGCATGGCGGAGCTGTGCTCGAGCATGCCGACGAGCGGGGGATTGTATGCCAGCCCTTGGGTACAGAGGGGATGTGTCTTTCGGCCACGGAAAGGATTCTTTCGCTCAGCTCGAAGAAGACGTGTCTCGAGTGTCCATCCCCGCCCGCGTCTTTTTACTTGTACTGACTTTGTACCTGCTACTCAGATATTATGCGAGTGCGGTGCTGGCGCCGCCGAGGTGGGGGCCGTTCGCGGCGTGGATAACGGGGTGGAGTAACTGGCTGGGACAAGTCACTGCCGCTCCATCAGGTATGTGCTTCTTGCTCGTCTGCATAGCTGCTCCACTGACGGTGATGGGGGAGTAAACTACGGCACAGCAGCCATGATCCTCGCCGCAGCCTCCATCCAGAATCCCGACTACGTGCCGACCAACTACCAGACCTTTCTGCTGACTACATTCATCATGTTGATCCACGGAGTCATGTCGTCCTTTCCCACAAAATGGCTCGCGCAAATTAATACGGTTGGCTCCACCTTCAACATCCTCGCCCTCATCGTAGTCATCATCCTCATCCCCGCCGGAACGGACCGCCCCGCGCGCGGCCTCCCGCGCTTCACCTCCTCCTCCGACGTCTGGGGCACCATCTACGAAGGGTCCTCCTTCCCACCAGGCATCGCCATCCTGATGTCGTTCGTAGCCGTCATCTGGACCATGTCCGGGTACGACTCCCCCTTCCACCTCGCAGAGGAGTGCTCCAACGCAAACATCGCGTCCCCGCGCGCCATCGTGCTGACCTCCGCCGTGGGCGGCACCTTCGGGTGGTTCCTCCAGCTCGTCGTCGCGTACACCGTCGTCTCCATCGACGACGTGCTCGGGTCGGACCTCGGGCAGCCCTTCGCCGCGTACCTGATGCAGTGCATGCCGCGGAAGATGGTGCTCGCTATCCTCGCCATGACCATCATCGCGGGGTTCTCCATGGGCCAGGGCTGCATGATTGCCGCGTCCCGCGTGACCTTTGCGTACGCAAGAGATGAGTGTTTCCCGGGGAGTCGGTGGTGGAAGCGCGTGAATGCGACGACGCGGACGCCCGTGAACGCCGTGTGGTTCAACTGCGTGATTGGGATATTCTGTCTCCTTCTCGTATTCGGGGGCAGCGTGACCATCGGCGCGCTGTTCAGCATCGGGGCGATCGCCGCGTTTGTCGGTGAGTGCATAGCTCTGTATTCCTACTACATATCCGCATGCGTCTATGATGGGAAAGCTGCTAAGTACCCCTAGCCTTCACGACCCCCATCTTCATCCGTGTCTTCTTGGTCGGCGATCGCTTCCGTCCTGGTCCCTGGCACCTCGGGCGCTTTAGCATCCCTATTGGCACGGTGGCCTGCGCGTTCGTTATTCTTATGGTGCCTGTCCTGTGCCTCCCGAGTACGACGGGCCCGGATCTGACGCCCAAGCTGATGAACTGGACGTGTCTCGTTTACGGAGGACCAATGTTTATGGTTTGTGTATGGTGGGTTGTGGATGCGCGGAAGTGGTTCAAGGGGCCAAAGGTCAATATCGAGCATCTGATGCTGGGGCGGGAAGGGAATGTGGTAGAGGGGACGCCGGGGGATAAAGGCGGTGAGAGTGAGCGGGAGGATGGACTGGGGGTGGAGAGCTTGGATAGGGGTAAGGGGAAAGGAGCCGAGGAGAGTTGAGGATGTGGAAGATGGGCGCGCTGCCTTCGATGCATAAGGGTAGGGTCATATGTTTATTTGAAAGGCAACGCGCCGCCCTGTTCGAAGTGCTGCTCAGCATACTCTTAACTGTCTTGTCCCTTGGTCTACCAGCTTAACGATTTGAACAGCGGAGATCTAATAGTGCTCATCAATATATAAGTAATGGGGCTGATATGCAAAATACCCAGTGCACCTTGTTCAGCTAGTGGATGCGGTATGGCGTGCCTCGCGTACTGTAGCGCATTGTTGATAGGAAGAAAAAAACTTACCGGGGTGCGGGGTTTGCCTGCGCGGCCCGAAGACGTGTTGTTGGCGCACCCGGGCCCGGCGTACGACGCAGGAGGTTACAATACCAAACGAGGACGAGGGTGCGAAACTGTACAATTCAGACATTTCTTATCTCAACCTTAAGGTACTAATAGATTTCGTCCACCCTCGTTGACCTTCGATTGTCTCATTGTCCATGGTTGTTCCTCCAGCAAAAATGGAAAGCCATGAGAAATGAACCACAAATTACAAGTTGAATAGGCTATGGACCGCACACTACCCTTTGAAAAGCCCCCTCAGATAACGCCTTACGCGTCGATGCGGCACAGCGTCTTTCCTTGATGTGCTTTGCGATTGCTCTGTCGTCACTCCGTTCGGTGGTACACTCGAAGTTGCTGACCTTGACCCAGTCGGATACATTGTCGACAATCTGGTGAATGTTTTCCCGAGGCCGTACCCCTTGGTCTTCATGCTTCTTTCATCGAGGTCTTTGGCAAGGTCGAGAAGCTCCTTCCTTAGTTCAGTAGTGACGCCGTAGCGATTCCGATTGTCATAGTGGGCGTAGTGTCGGAGCACTCCACAAGCGGTTGTTCGATGAAAATTTGCGGGCTCATGCGCCCATGCATTTGGATCCGCGCCATGTTTCACGAACAATCTGAATATAGGTATCCAACCTGGAGGTATGCTTTGCCCAGGGTGCAACCTCGATAATTCCAAAATATTCTGCCAAGGACTAAGTCCTTCGAACTCCTGATTCGGATCGGCACCGTGCTCAAGGAGGAATTTAACAATCTCTGGACCAATTCCCTCGTGGAAATAATCCAATGCGTATGTCAGTAACAGCCGTCCCTTCTTTCCTGGAAGAGCCCCGCCGTTTCTTTTCACGACATCTTGGACGTAGAGGCTCAGGCCATAACATATGGTGAGCGCAAGAAAAGTGTCGTGCGACGGCGTTCCCCGCAACCATATCTGTGTCATGGCGTCACACCAACTCCACAATTCGTCCACACCCGGATCCACGCCAGCAACAGTACTATAGTAATGATCCATAACTCGGTTGGTCTCGTTCAGAATCCTGGTTTGCGCTTGGCCTATTAAGCGCTCCGATTCTCTGGCGAACATTAGGATGATGTGCACAAAGCTCCACTGCCGCCGCTTAAAATGCCTTATTGATGATACATCGCATGGAAACAAGCATTTTAGTCTCATCACCAGTGATTGTAGAATTGAGACACTGGGATGGAAGACCAATCCTGCCGTTCCTGCCACTATTCGTTCCCATACGTGTTTCTTTTGAAGCCAGTCTGCGACACTTCGATGAAGATATTGCACTTGAGTGTTCCGGTCATCGTCATCGAAAGTATCTGCGGCGTTGCCCGGTGCTTGGCCCTCGTCGTCTCCAGGCACACGGACAAGCTCAATGAGTCCAGCACATCGACTCCTCAATTTGCCTTCAATTTCTTTAGTAATCCTTTCCATTTTCGGTGGAGATATCGGCTGGGTTGGGGCTTCCAAGACTTGCTCGAGGCTGAACTCGGTGAAGTACATCCCCAAAGCACTTAAGGGTTCTACCCAGTCAGCCTTGAGGGATAGTTCATCCGGTGTGCCGTGAACGCGTGTGTCGTAAACGCGTGTGTCGTGAAAGCGTGTGTCGTGAACGCATCGAATGATCTGAAACATTCGAGATGATTGCACTTGATATTCCTGAGGGATTTGACGTAGCATGCGCGCAAACAGATCTTCGAGGTCCCGAGGTATGGCCCTGAGTCTTGCTCGCAGATCCTCGAGCCCATCAAAATTCTGAAAACCTTCAAGTAGTGAGTCTACAGCGAGCTTTACCCACAAAAATACTCCAGACGATGCGGAAACAATTTCCGATATCAACGCTTCCGCGCCGGCCTCATCTTCTTCGGACAACTCTGCAATTCTTTGATGACAACCTAGACGATCACTGACGTAAGTTTCGATATCCTTGCGGGTCAAGTCGTGTAGACGCAGCTTTGGGAAATCTGCAAATGATGCTTCGAATGCCGAAAGAGGTCTGCTAGACAGAAGTGCTTTGATGTTTGGAGATTGTGCGGCTTGCACAAAGATGCCTGCGAGCTCTGTGTACGAGGCATCCGTTGGTTCAAACTCGTCCAAGCCATCCACGACCAAGAGAATCTTCACAGGAATATCCGTCTGTGTCGTCAACTTGTTAAATGCGCGACGAAGCTGATAAAAGGTGGGAAACCCAGTCCAGTTCGCACCGGGCTGGTAGCGGTCAGGGAAAAGCACATGAGCAAGCCTGGGTTGCTCATTCAGTACTTCGAGCAGCAGGGTGCGAATTAATCCTTCCTGTGACTTCTGTATAGGCTTCCCGGGATTCCAGAAATAGAACGGAGCGACTATGAGCTGCTGATCACCGGCCCACTTCGCTAGGGAGGTCCTGAAACGAGCATCCTGAACTAAGTATTTCACCAGTGTGGATTTGCCCGATCCCGCCTTGCCACTGATCCAATAGATACTTTCTGAACTACGCAACCATTCATTGAGATTATACCAAGGGGCATTTGTTCCGCATGTGTCATGGAAAACCCATTCAAAGGTCCTTTTGTGTGCATCTTTGATGATGTCGTAGCGGTCCTCCTTCTCTGGAAAATCCAAGAGGCTTTTGATCGCATGAAGGACCCTCTGGTCATGTGGTTCCTTCCGGTCGACAGATAGATCCAGGTTCGTAAGCTGCGTTAGATGATCCAACTTCGCCGAAATCTTTTCGTGCCTTTCTATTGCTGCAGCCTCCCTGACATCTTCTCTTTCAATAGACTTCAGCGTTTGCGTCGTAACAATGCCGGCCACGTCCTCCTTGCCTTGAAGGATACAGTTCACGATTTCTTTCGTGGAGTTGTCCAGAGACTGCAGTGATGCATCGGCCTTCACTTGAAGCGTATCGACATTCGCCCTCATGGAAACGATGATATGAAACTGCACCTCTTCTCGGATGTCGCTGAGACGTTGAACTGTGTCTTCGATTTCCTTGGTCTTCCACATCTTGTGGATTGCTTCCACGAAGCTTTTGAATACCGTTTTTTCTCCGCTTCCGCGAATCCGATGTAACACCAGTGTCAGCTCATTAACAATCTTTTCAAGCTCTGATGCGAGACTCTCTAATCTCTGAGCCTAGGTTAGACTCATTGATCCGATGAGAAGCCTATATCGATCGCTCTTTCGATTATGCCGTGATTGAGTTCTGCCAAAGCAAATTTGCAAGAGGAGAATTGTGTGCTACGTACTTGATTCTCTCTTGTAAGTGGCCCCGACGCAGACAAATCTGGACGCGCAAATGCTTTGATCTGGTCATTCAACGAACTGAGGTCGTCGGCGACACGCATGAGGTCTGCATCCCTAATCGTAGTGCCGTCTCGGTAAAGCTGAGTGCCCGTCGATAACAGCCTTGCGGAGAAATCAACGACCTGCAGCACACTCGCGGCTAGCGCGAATGCCGACACAGGATCCATAGCCGCTTAGAACCACGACTTAAGCGGTAAAACAGAGCAAACAATAAAGCAGTACTGGCACGCGGCGATTCTCTGGAGTTGAGTGCGGAGTTTTCGCGCAAAGAGGCTGAATCGAAAGCATGCCACGCAACGATCCACGTGTAACTGAAGCACCCTATAAGGTGCCGGGTAATACGCGGTGAGGCGCAGCCACTGTCACTTGCATCTCAGCCCCTCCCTCAGCCTTGCCCCTCCCTGTAGGCTTCAATACGCGCGCGCGCAAGGCAGCAGCATCGTAGAGGTAATCTAATTTAACAAAGTTAGTATTAAGGCTATCGCCTTTATAGAGAGGAACTATAGTATATATATACCTGACTTTTTCGACACATTGAGTATGAAGGCATGCACATACTTCTCCTTTTTTGAAACCCCTTTTGGTCGCCTACACAGCCACCACAGCTACACTATTTATTTAATTAGTATATAAATATATATAGTATATATAAAAAATAATATATAAAAGTATATAAATAAAGGCATGCACATACTCCTCCTTTTTTGAAACCCCTTTTAGTTGCCCCCAGCCACCACAGCCACACTATTTGTTCGATTAGTATACAAATATATAAAAGTATATAAATTTTTACTATAACTATATTTATTAACTTTTTATTTTTTATATTTTTAACGTAATTTTAACTACTTTATTAGCTATAATAATTTTAATTATTATAATAATATTTATAAAGTGCTAAGTATTCTAGTACTTATTAATATTTCTTTATATTTATTTATAGGAGCTATATTAACTTTTATTATAAAAAGATACCTTAGAGTTTATATTATTAGCTTATAAAACTTATTAGAATAAAGAATTTATTTTCTTTTACGTATATATATTACGGCTTTTTAGCACTTTCTTTTATAAAAGTAGTTCCTACTTTTTAATTTTAGAATTTTAGAATTTTTAGCTTAGTTTTCCTCTATAGTTATAAGCCTAGTATTTTAGAAATAAAAGAAGATTTTCCCTATATACTTAATTATTAGAAATGTTATTTTTTAAAGCTCTAATTAATTCTTTAATTTTTTATTTAAAAGTTTTTAGTTTTATTAACCTAGCGAGTATCGTCTTATTTATATACTAATAATAATCTATACCTTTAGTTATTAAATACTTAATAAGCCTTACGACTAATAATCCTCTAAGTATTATAATAATTAAAACTATTTTATTTTTTCTAACTAATAATATCCGTCTTACTAATTTAGCGAGCTAGCTAACTTAGTATATATAGCTTAAAGTATAGTATATACTTTACGGCATTTAAAATCTTATTAATTTTAACCTTAAAAGCGTTAATAATTTTAATAATTTATTTTTAATACTAGAGCTTTTACGCATTATAAAAGCGTCTAAAATAAAAATTATAAAAATTTACTATAATTATACTACTAAAATAGTTATATACTAAGCCTACTTAACTAAATATACTACTAAAGTAAACTAAGTAATAAATATTTAAAACTAAATTAGTATAATAGTAGCTTTAAAACTTATAAGCGCTGCTTAAATATACTATACTATTAAAGGGGATATCTTAACTTACTTAATTATTTATATCTTTAAATAAAAGCTTTTAACTACTAACGTAGTAGCTAAAAATATTATATAATAATAATATTATACTTATTTAAAAAAAGTAAAGTATAAAAAGATAGCTCTTAAGCTGTAGTATTATAAATAAAAAGCACTTTATATAAAAATAAAAGTATATAAGCTTAGTAATATTTAAAACGAGTTAGTTATTACTAACTTTCTTACTACTATTAATAAGAAATTAGTACCTAATTAGGCAAAGTAGATATATACAGGGGGGTGAACAAAAAAAAGATTAATTAAAAAAGATTAGTTTTTAAAAGTTTTATAACTCTATAAGTTTTATATTTAAATATTTAAAACAAAGTTTATTTATAGAAAAAGTTATAAAATATAGTATAATAAAGCCTAATCAGGCATAGCGTATTTATACCCATAGTTATATAGCCCTAAACTTAAGATATTTTTTTTTCTTAACTTTAAGTATATAACTTTTTTACTAGCGTATAAAATTAGCTGTAAACTAGATATATATTACTATACTATATATATTACTTATATAAATATTTATACTATAGATTAATAATATCTTACTAAAATTATCTTATATTTTATTAATATTAAAAAATAGTAAAAATTATAAAATCGTATTATATACCTTACGTAATTAAAATTTTATATAATTTTAAATATATCTCTACACGTTTTAGTGGTAATTAATAGTTAATAATATATTATTATTATTAGATAATATATACTTAAAATTTAACTAACCTAGTTAGGTAATAATATAATATTAGCTTTTTAGTATTTTATATAGTCTAAAATAAAAAATAAAGACCTTTTAGTTATCTTTACTATATAAGAAGTTATAAGACTTTAAATTTATAAAAATTTAAAAAGTCTTTTAGCTATTACTAATTTAATATTATAGTAAATTAAATAATTATTATATTTTTAAACTTATTTTATACTTCTGCCTGTATTTAGCATTTTAAATTTTTAAAAATAAGTTAAATATATACCTTTTAAAATAACGTCTAAAATCTCTAAAGTAAGTCTTTAAATTCTAAATTTAAATTACTAAACATTTAGATAAGGAGTAATACTTATAATCTATTATATAAAGATTTTATTGTACTTACTAATATATATATATTTTATAGCTAATTTTATACGCTAGTTAAAAAGTTATAAAGACGTACAGTTAAGAGAAAAAAAGTCTTAAGTTTAAGACTATATAACTAAAGCTATAAATAGGCTAAGCCTAATTAGGCTTTATTATACTATATTTTATAACTTTTTCTATAAATAAACTTTGTTTTTAATTTTTAAATATAATACTTATAGAGTTATTAAACTTTTAAAAACTAATCTTTTTCGATTAATCTTTTTTATGTTTACCCCCCTGTATAATCTAAGTCTAAAAATTAATACTTAAAGATAAAAAGTTCTTTCTAATAGAAGTAGGAAGGATCTTTTAAGTAATATTATAAAATAAAATTACTATAATAACTTTTAAGAGCTCTAAGATTTTTATAATATTTAGTAAATAGAGCCTATTTTCCTAATTATATAGTTTATAGCTAAAAAATAAAGGTAAGCCGTACTAGTACCCTTATAGACCTAAAGAGTACTAATAAAAATCTACTAAGTACTATTACCTATAATTAGTATTAATAAATACTTATACTAGTTAAACTACGTCGCTTTCTAAAAAAAATAAAAAAGAGCTCTTTAAGCGTTTTAAAATTAATAAATTTATAGCTCTATATAATATACTTAAGTAAAAGGAATAATTTTAAATAAATACCTTATAGGGTAAAAAATCTAATAAGTTAAAATTCTCTAGCTTTTTTATATATATAGTTATTAATCCTTTACTTATTATAAGTAGTAAATTAAAATAAAGTAATAGTATATATTTTATATAAAATTATAATACCTATATACTCTCTAAAAGTATAATTCTCGATAATAGTACTGCTTTATATCTAGTAAATAATAATTTACTATTTATTTTAAAATTTTTTAAAAAAACTAATAGTATTTATACTATTAAGACTAAAATATAAGCTTTTTTAATCTCTAGTATAAGAATCTAAGTAATTAAAAATACTTTAAATAGCCTAAATAGAAATTTTATAAAAGACTTTATATTAAAAGATATAACTATTATCAAAAGATTTTATCTAAATATAGTATTTAAAGCTTGCCTATATAATAAGAAATTTTAGTACTCAGACTTAAATAATATACTATATATAAAATCTTTAAAATACTGCTATATACTTATAATATATACTTATAAGTATAACTTTATATTTATATAATATAAGCCTTTATCTTTCTATCTCTTAGTTTAGAATATAATATTAGTATATTAAAAGCTTTATTTATAGTTAATATATACGCATATTAATACTAAGAATATATAGTACTAAAAAGTAAAATATTTAAATAAAAAGTTTTATATTATTTAGTCTAAAGAGCGTAGAATATTTATATTCAAATACTAAATATATATATTATAAGTAATACTCCCTTATATACGCGGCTTAGGTAATCTCTTAAAAACTAAAAAAAATATTACTTTAACTATACTAGCGTATTTTATAGAATCTCTTTAATATACCTAAAAAAAGGCTTAAAAAGTAGTAAATATTATTAGTTAAAAATAACTATAGTAGGAAGACTTATATATAAAGTTTATAGATAAAGTTACTTTTAAAACTTATAAAAGTATTTTTAAGCTTTACTATATAGATATATACTTAGTATAAACTTAAAATTATAAAATTTTTTTAAAATAATAATATTACTACCTATCTGTAGTATAAAAGATCGCGTTTTAAAAAATAGGTAAAAAAGCTTACTATAAGTATTAAAATACTATTATTTTATATATATAAACTAAACAGCAGCGCTAAACGCGTTAACTAAAAAATTATTAATAAGACTATTATTATAAGACTTAGTATAAACTTACTAAAAAAGTTTTAGCTAAAAATTATAAAAGTAATTATAGTACTTTATAATATTAGTCTAATAGCTTTTAAAAGTATATAATTTCTAAATAAGATTTTTTATAGTTAATTTAGATAGTATTTCTAGTACTATAAATTTAAGCTTATAAAGTACTAAATAGCAGATCTACGCCTAAATTAAAATAATATATATATTTATAGTTATTATATATATTTACTAAATAAAAATTCCGCAGCTAGGCGTAATAAACGTAAATTTAAAATAAATTTACGTACCTATATTAAATATTTAGTTAGTTATATAGCTTTTAATATTTATAAAATATAAATACTATTACTTAACTAGATTATTATAACACGTAATATTACGTTTAATAAAACTTTTTTTTATAAAAAAAAAGAAGATTAGCCTATACTATAAAAAGAGGCTATAAAATTTATAAATATTTTATATACTATTAAGATTATAGATATAGGTAAAGTATATAATAAAATTTTAATATATAAGCTTATAACTCTAATAAGCTAAGAATAAGTAAAAATATTACGTAACTTAAGTAGTAGTTTAAAAGTATTTTAGCGTAGATTTTATTTTATTCTTTTAGCTAGTTAAGTAAGTAAAGCTCTATATAAGTAGTATATACGTAGATTATTAGTATAACTAGCTAATAGCTATAAATTTATATATTATATAATATAGATATTAGTCTAATCTCTCCTTAATCTACTCTAGAGCCTAAAAAACTTAAAAGTATAAATTTTAAAAAAGGCGAATACTTTAGTATTCTTTATAAAGTATACTTTAGTAAAAAAGTAAAATAGCCTAAAATAAAATACCTATAAAATTTTTAAATAGTAAGTAAAAGCTTGTGTAATACTATTACTTAAATTAGTAATATAGAGCTTTTTTTATTAAGTAAAATAATTAGTATTTATACTTATAGAACGCAGGAACCTATAAAAAATTATAGTTTAACTATTTAATAAAACTAAAAATAATATAAGTTAAGTCCTAAAGATTTTAATAAACTAGGGGGTAGAAATAAAAACCCGTTTAGTATTTATATATTATTAAGCCCTAATCTAAAAAGTAAATTATTACGTAATTTAAAGCTTATAAATACTTTATTTAAAGGCGTAGATAGCTCTTTTTAGTATAATTTTATAAATATATAATGAAGGCATACATATACTCCTCCTTTTTCGAACCCCCTTTTGGGTCGCCCCGAGCTACCACAGCCACACTTTTTATTCGATTAATATACAAATATATAAATATATTTATTTTTAGTATAAGCTTTATATAGAAAAAGTATAGAGAGTTTATAATTATTAATATAATAGTTTAGACTACTATATAAAATAGGGCCTTAAAAAAATATAAAATAAAACTTATATACACCGCGATAAGCTTTTAAAAAAACTAGTAATATAAAAAGTAATCTTTTTATATTTACTTAACCTACTCTTTTACTAGACAATATATAAAAAATAAATAATATTTTATAAAAAATAAATTTAATAGGTAGTTACGTACTCTAAAAGTACTAAATAACTATTCTTACTTAAGTAAATATTTACCTATAAGTTTAATTAGAATAGTTATTTTATAAAATATAAAATTCGCCTTATTATTAAAAGCGACTTTTAGTTAAGAGATATATTTTTATTAATATATACTATAATATTTATAGCGCGCTCCTTTCGTATAACTATAATAATTATAGTAAAATTTAACTTACAAATTTTATAGCTTAATATAATTAATATATTTTTTAATATACTAATTAACCCTTTAAACCTAGTATAGTATAAACTATTTAATAGCTATAAATAAAAAGATAATTATATAAAGCTTATTTAAGCTCTATATAGCTTAAGAGACTTATTTATACAATAGTATAAAGAATTTTTTAGTACTTTAGCTAAGCTTAGCCTTATCTACTTAAAAAAAATTTTACTTATTTTTTAATATAGATTATAAGATCTTTATACTTTTTATATAAATAATATTCAACTTCTATACTATAAAATTTATTAATAAAAAGCTTTTACACTACGCGATAAGCTTTTAGGAATATATAAAATAAAAATACGTAAAGCTTTAAAATAGTATTTTAAAATATAGGTAATTAAGAATTAAAAAAAATTAAATAATTACGCTAATCTATAATTAATATATTAAAAAGATTATAAAGAAATTTAAGGTAACTAATTTAGTACTCTTTTTACTAACGCCATTACTATTAAAAGAGCTAGTTAAGAATAAGAAAAAAGTAATAAAAGTTAAAATTAAGGCGTATTAGAAGCGCGTTAAATCTATATTTTATACTATTATTATAATATAACTAGATATTGTATTTACTGTTTTAAAGCTCTTTTATTATTTAATTAATTTAAGTAAAGAGAACTTTACTATAATAAAATATATAATTACGTTTTTTATAGATCCCGCTTTTAAGCAATCTAGTATAGTGTATATAAAAGCCTAAAACTTATAATCTATTTAAACGCTTTATTTATAAATAATTTAAAAAATAGATAATTTTTATATAACTATATTATTATATTATTTAGGGGTATAATTATTTAGAAAACTATAAAATAGACTATTATTATTATATTAACTACTAAAATAAAGCTCCTCGCGATTAAGTATATAAATAAAAAAATAATAGTTTTAAAACGCTTTTTTAAAAAACTTATTTTAAGTTTTAGAGCTACGTAGCGTATATTCTATAATAACTAATAAATAATTAAACTAGTTATAAGTAAAAATAAGTATATAACTACCTATTTACGCTATATAGATATACAGAATATATAGCTATACTAAAAATATTTAAAAAAAAGTTTTAAAATTAAATACCTTTAGATAAGTAATATACTAGCTAATAGGTTAATCTAAGCTTTTATAGCGTAATAATTTTAAAAATTTAAAGAGTAATTAAATTTTAAGAATATAAAAAAAAAATTACTAAACTAAAATTTTAAAAAGTTATATAATAATAAAGCGTAAAGCGTATTAAATTAAATATTAAATAGCTTATAAGCTACTATTTATAATAATAATTTAAAATCGCACTGCTTAGAAAATTTATATAATAAAAAGTAGAAAAGTAATAAAATAATAAAAATTATATAATAACCCTAATAGGGAAGTCTAATAAATTAATAATTTTACTAGCTTACTAAACTTCTAAATAGCTTTAGTATAGTATAAAATAATTTTATTAAAAATATTATTTATAAAATTACTATCTAAATTTTTATTTAATTTAATTATTTACCTAATAATAGTTTATAATTTATTATATTTTATATTCTATAAGATATACGTTAGTACAGATTAAAAGAAGAAAATTAAAAAAAATTATATCTTTTTATAAATAAGCTTTTTCTGCTTCTTACTATAGAGCGGCTTATAAAAGAAAAAAAAGCGCTTAGTAATCTCTTAAATATAGGTAAAACTATAATAGTAAATATATAATTTTTCTAAATTTTTTAAATTAAAATATTAGTACGTATATTAGTTTATAGCTATATCTATTTTTATACGCTTAGTAATAGGAGTTTTACTTTTTAGTATTATAATAGCTTTTATTACTTTTACTAAATAGCGCACTACTTAAATAATAAAAGTAAAATATAAAGCGCTTTAATTTTATAATTTATTAGTAATATTAAGTTATATAGATACTATTTAATAATTTTATAATTTTTTTAATTCTAATATAAAAGAATAAATAGAGTTTAAAAAAACTATAAACTAAAAAGTTTAAAATATCTTTTATTAATATCGTCTTTATCTTTACAGTATAACGGAGTTTAAAAAATAAATTATTTATTATTTTTATTATTTTTAGTATTTTTAAACTTACTTTTATTTACTATAAAGTATAATCTATTTTTTAAACCCGATCCGGTAGAGCTTAGAAAAACTAAATTAAAAAAAACGTAGATAGTGCCCTACGTTTAAAAAATTTAAATAGAAAAAATAGGGTAAATAAAATTAATAATTTTAAAAGTTTATTTAATTTTTTTTTACTATTAAATTTTCCGTAAAGTATTTAGGTACTTAAAAAATAGCTATAAAATAGCTATTTATAAATGCGATATAAGTATAAGACTAAAAAAATTATGAAAATTACTAAATAATAGTATAAAAAAATTATCTTTTAAAGCTTAAGAGAGCTGTAAATCTTCTTAAACTAAAGAAATATATAAATTTACTTATATTAGAAATACAGAATATTTTTCTTTAGTTTATAATAATAATATATTAATTTATAAAAATAGTAGGAAAGCTTCTAAATATTATAGTATAAAATTTTTTGCTAAAATATAGAAATTTCTAATTAAGGCTAGATAACGTTATTACTTTACTTAACTACCTATTATTTACGCGCCTAATAATAACGCTTATTTTTTTTTCTCTTTACCTACTTTTTACAAAGCGTAATTATAGGTTTAAAAATAAAATAAAATAAAAAGCTAAGAGTTATAAAGTAGAGTTCTATTAGCTCTTTATTAATTTAAATATACTTAAAATACTTAAAATCCTAAGCCCTCTTAATAGAATATAGACACTTAAAATAATTAGTATAATAAGTATTAAAAATTATTTTTCTAAACTATTAAATAAAGATTAGCAGAGTCTTTAAAAGAAAAAATTAAAAATTAAAAATTTTAAAAAATTTTAAAAAGTAAAAATTAAAAAAAGTATTATAGTTTACTATAGCTATAGTAGTAGTAATATAAATAACTAATTTATAGTATTTATAATAATTAAAGCAACTTAAGGAGCTATTAGGAGAAAAAAAAAATTAAAAAAAAAGCTATAATAAGAGGCGGACGGTATAAGAGCACGTAAAAGTAATAATAAAAAGTAAAAAAAAAAAAAAAAAATTATTTTAAAAAAGTTAGTAAAAAGATTATATAAATACTATTTATATTACTAAACGCTAGCGCGTCTACCGTAATTAATTTTTTATTTTAAAACTCTATTATTTAGTAACACTACTTACTAAAAATCTATTTAAAAAAGCTTTTTTAAAAATTAATTCTATAGCTACTATAAGTTTAAAAGAATTAATTTTTATTTATTTAGATAGTTAAGCTATTTTAGTTAGCTTAACTAGGGGGTATATTATAGAAAAATACCTTAGAGCTTATATTATTAGTTTATAAAACTTATTAAAATAAAGGATTTATTCTCTTTTATATATATATATTACGGCTCTTTAGCGCTTTCTTTTATAGAAGTAGTCCCTACTCTTTAATCTTAGAATCTAGTAATTTTTAGTTTATTTTTTCTTTATAACTTTATATACACTACGTTCTTATATAATATAGGTAAGTAAAAATAAAAACGCTATAACTAGGGTCTATTAAATATAGAATTTTTTAAATTTTATAGTAGTAGAGCGATAACTTAATAAATAACTTATTAGGCGGTAGCTGCAACGACACTATTCTACGCACCTAATACTAAAGTAAAGGGTTACCTCTCTAGAGGGAGGCGAACGGTACTTGTTAATATAGACTACTAGTTTCATACTAACTACTAGCCTACTAGTATACTTATTATTTAATTAGGTAGTATAAAGGTATACACATACTCTTTTTTTTAAAACCTCTTTTAGTTGCCTGTATAGCCACTATAGCTATATCCTTTTATTTAATTAATATATAAATATATTACGTAAGTAACTATTTAAATAAATATTATTGTTTAAAATCGGCTTTTACTAAAAATTATTACGTATATAATTTTATATTTAATAAAAATTTTTTACTACGTTTATACCTCTGAATTAAGGTTTAGATATACTTTTTCTTTTTAAATATTTATAAAGCTATTTAAAAATTATTTTTTACTATTAGTACTACACCTAATCTAAAACTTTTCTAAAATATAGTAATAAAATTATAAATATATATAATAAATACTATTATAGTTTAAATAAATTAATTTATACCTAATTTATATTTATAAAAAAGAAATTAGTATTTATAAGTACTAAAACTATTTAGACTAATATATTTTTAGTATAGTAAGTGGCGTTTACTTAGCCTAAATAAGTAATATACTTAATTAAAATTTTTTATATTTAACTAATAACTAATTTTATAATAGTAATTAAATAGTATTTTTAAAAAAAATAACCCATATATAAAAAACTTTATAAAAGACTATATAAGACTTTATTAAATTAATAAATATAGAAAAGGTATATTAAAATTAATAAAAAAAAATAAATAAATTATTTTACGAAAATATATAATAGTATTCTTTAGTGTAATATACTCTATAAGCGAGCTAATTATCTAGATAAGCTAACTACTATACTAAGACTCTACTAAAATCTATACTATAGATAATAGTATATAGTAACTATAAACTATTATAGAAAATTATAATAGGCTAATCTATTTAGAATTTACTACTATTTCTTACTTATAAATATATAAATTTTATCTAGTTTTATTATAGCGCCTATAACACTTTTAAATAAATTTACTTTTTTTAGTATACGTTTTTTTTATTACCTTTTTACTATTACTACGTGCTATAAACTTCTATAAAGTAGCTAGTTACTAGTCTTTTTTAATTATAAGTACTTTTTTATACTATATATACTTTCTTTTATATAATTTATATTACCTAGCGACTTTATTAGCTATTTAAAACTTAGTATTCTCTTTTTATACTAATACTAATTTATATATAATTATAGGTATATCTTTTACTATCTTTTTAAAAGGCCTTAACTATTAATATTAAAAAACTATATATATATCTTTAAATCTTTTATTTTATAAGTATTAATTATAACTTTAGTTCTAAAGTATTGCTTAGTATTTATAAGTACTATATACTATTTAAAATAGTATAAGATAATAGTATACGTAAATATATATTTAGTTTTAATATTACTACGTTTAGTTTAAAAAAAAAACTAAGCTAGCGCTTTAAAAGTCTTTTTAAATATTTATTTTAGTGATTACGGCCTTAAAAGCGGTAATAAAATAAAATAAAAACTTAATTTTTATAATATATATAATATAGTTACGTATTAGATTTTTAGCTTAGTACTTATATACTTTTTTTAGTAGTATAAAACACCGTATATTAAGCGGCTATAAGAGGTATAATAAATATAAAAATATATATAAAATAATAATTTAATTATTTTTATAGTACTGCTAAAATTTAAGTAAGTTATAGCTTTTATAACTATTAATAATAAGTAAATATACTATACTAATAATATAGTTTTTTATATACTTATTAAAATACTTTAGCTACTACAGACTAAACTTATTTATTATTTAATTATTTATAAAGACTACGATATCTTAGTTATAAAATAAATTATTCTAATTATACTAGATAGAGAAGTAGTACTTACTAATAAAAATAATAAAGGGTAGAATTATCTAGTTTATTATATTAATACTTTAGATAACTATTATCTACTCTTTATTACTCTACTAAATACTTTTTAGTTATTTTTCATACTTAGAGTTTATAACTACTACTTAAATTAATATTATATCTATTATAAAACTAGACTTATTAAAATGAAGAGTATTTTTATTTTAAATACTATATTTAGCTTTTATATACTCTATAAGCTAAAACTAATTTTAAATAACTACTAGATTTTTATAGAGGACTTATTTATAGTTATACTTTTAATTAAATTTTATTATAAGCTCTAGCTAGCACTTAATAAAGTTTATAATCTAGTTTTTACTAATTAGTTTTTAGCCGCGCTTAGCCTATAGAAAATTAATCTTATTTTCTATTATAGTAAAGTATACTAGAAATTCTTATATATTTAAATTAAGTAAATTTTATATAAATATCTTTTATTCTATGAAAAAAAGATTTATAAAGTTAGAAGTATAGTAATATTAAAAAATAGTTTTAACGTATTATATACTTAGTATACTTTAAAAAATATTTTAAATAACTATAGCGCGTTACTATAATAGTATTATATTTTATTTAAAAGCCTAAAGCGTAAGTTATATTTTAGCTTTTTTTAATTTTAGTAACTAGTTAAGTAGTTAAAATATTACGCTGTACTATAAGGAATGATATATTTTAGTAGGGTCTTAGTATAGTAATTAGCTCGCCTAGATAATTGGCTCACTTATAGAGTAAGTTATAATATACTATATAATTATTAAAAAAAAATTAATATCTTACCTCTTACAGTTCCCCGTAGCTTATATTTAAGTAAAATTAATCTTACAGGTAGCCTAGTTTAATTTTAATAAAATATATATAATTGCGAGTAACGATTTATTAGTTAACGTATATATAATTAAGCGTTTAAAAAGAACCGTAACTATAAATCCGTGATATACCTATGATAATATATTAAGCAATTATATAAATAATTTTTCTATAATAATTTATTCAGTAATTTTATAATCTATATATAATATGTTAATTATAAATTATAGTAAGTTATTTTTTAAAATATTTTACCCTCTTTAAAAGTTAAAGTATACTTTTTTTTTCTTTATTAGTATTTTATAATAGAAAGCGTTTTATAGGTCTTTTATAAGATATTCTTTATAGTTTTTATTAAAAAGCTCTTTAATTTTTAGTAACTTATTTTTAATATACTATATTAAAAGTCCTATTAAAATTAGTTATTTATTATAAAGAAGAGGTAGTTATTTATTTACTTATATTAAATTTTAATTTTAAATAATAATATAGTACCTAGATTAGTATAAAAAACTAAATTTATAGCTTAAAATTATTATTAAAATTTTACTTAGCTTTACGTATATACTTATAAAAATTATTTTTAATTTACTACTTTTTATTCTTTTTAAAAAGCCTTAAGTTAAATAGGGTATTAGTATAGAGGTTATAAAACTATTTATTAATATATTACTTTTTTAAATAAAGTAATAGCATAACTATACTTAAAATAGTTATTATTATTAAATAAATATAATAATCGCGGATATAAAAATAAATAATATAAATAAATATATAATAGGTAAGTAAAAAATCTATATATATAAAATAGTTTTATTAACTATAGTTTATACCCTTAGATAATAACCTTAATACTATCTTATTAAATCTATTAACTTCTACTAGTACGGTTGTCTCGCGCACGTGTATTATTATAGCTTAGAGAGGAGCAACCATACCCCTTACGCTGTGGACTCTGTCTTTGTCTATAGTTTCCATAACTAATGCTACACTTTCCAGACAAAACCTTGTCTCGCTCCCTAAGCCTCCTGTTGGAGAGCGATAATAGTCTTCTCTTTCCCCATTAGTTTTAAGCTCTCCCCTGCGACTTTGACATTTCATGGCTGATGTAGAAGCCCTTTTTTGAATTAGGGGCATGTGCTTTCTTCTAGATTGAGAGTCGAGGAGCTCCTACCCGCGACTCTATGCATTCATCGTGGTCGCACTCGTCAGACGGCGGCAAGAGAAGACGTTGAATATTTAGCTTCCTTCCTTCTTCTGCTGTACCTAGGTAGAGATAAACCTGGTAGAAGGACTTGTTGTTCTAGTCTATAACGTCTTGAGCGACACCTTCTGCTCAATGGTCTGAAAAGGGCCGTTCCGTAGGCAACAACCCGGAACGGGCTCGGTTTTTGTGGCTACGATGCCGTGGTAGAACACACCAGCTGCTGTCAGCATGTCTCTCCCTGCTCTGTTGCGTCGCGCCATACATACCAGAGGAGTCGAAGGAGTCCTAGAGACGCGCTCGCAAGTGCAAGAAGAGGAATTATAAGAAAAGTTATGTAGATGGTGTTTACTGGAGGGCGACCTTTTAGCGGTATGCTGTTCCCATGGTAGACCACTATTACACGACTATTCTGTAATGTCCTTGCTCGCACTGGCGAGAGCGCCGCTAGGCCTACTGCAGAGCTTGTGGAACGCCGTTTTGGAGTCCAGGATGGGAGGAGCCTGGCCATCCACGAGCATGATTGCAGAAATAGACATCAGCCGCGGGTGGTGATGACTAGTCGGGAATCCTCGCGAACAGCACTGCTGAATTGCTGGATCTAAGCTTTATCTAAAACCGAAACTACCGGCGCCCTTAACTACTTTAATAAATATTATAACCTAACTATATTTTTAAAATATTTACAATTTAATATTTTAATTAATTTTTAAGTATTATATAAGTCTATTTTATTAAATGTTTATATTTAAAATATTTTACTCTATCTCTTTAGCTAATACTATTTTATAATCTTACTTTATAAATTTATATTTTATAAAACTAGTATATTTTATTTTTTACTTTTACAATTTTTAGATTTTTTTTAATTATTACTTTAACTTTTTATAGAATAAAATCTACTATATAAATTATTTTTATATTTATATACTATATATTTTTTACTATTTATTTATTTATTATTATATCTATAATGAAGGCATACACATACTCCTCCTTTTTTAAAATCCCTTTTAGTTACCCTAAGCTACCACAGCCACACTATTTGTTCGATTAATATATAAATATATAAAATATATTATATCTATATATTTCTTTTACTTCTAGCTATTTTTATTTATAATTTTAGTCTTCCTCTTAAGATCTGCGTTAAAATATATAAAGCTCTATATAATAGCTAGGATCTAGCGCGCGACTTGTCGGGTAATGATAAACATTTCCTTGTAGTTTTATGTGCGTAATTATTGATCTACGTACATCAAGGTGGGTCTGGATGGTGATATAATTGTAGCAATAGTTCAGGCAAATACCATATATCAGAAACCCATGGAGCAAGCAGCATAAGCAAAAAAGCAAATAGGTGACTGCAGCCCAACCTTAAATCAAGCCGAAGCTAATAATACACAATCGCCATCATCGCCTCTAGTTCCCAATCAAGCCGAAGCTCGTAGCGATAGAATAGTCGTCGTGCCCAGGGGTCGGCAACCAGGTTCATGGGTCGAGCACTGTATAGTGTATTCGGGCGTACCAAAGACGGCACCGAGACACTACGGCGTCCCTGCGAGCGTACTTTCGACTTCAGTCCAGCTGCGCATCCGCCGTTTGTCCTGGTCCCATAGATCGCCCTGCACTCCATGCGTCCATATCCAGCTGTCAGACAATATAAGATCCTCGTCGTCGCCGTAGAAGCTCGTCGGTACATCGGCCTCCCAAATGGTGACCTTATCATCGGGCGTCCAGTCCCGGGTCGCTCTTGGCGTAAGATGATTGCTATTAACATCAACGAACACAATATCGAGGTGCTGGCCACGGTACCGGGAGAAGAGCTCATCGATATGCGCCGCAGCCAGCAGCTTCGGTCGAATGATGAACAGAACCTCAAGAGAAGAAAGCGCGAACCAAAAGTCGAGGTGAGAAGACTCCATATCATTGGCCGTCATCGCCAGTCGCTTGAGGTTGGGCGGCGGGTATGCGAAGTAGTCCGAGGTGTCGTAACTGCAGACCAGTTCCTCCAGGTTGGGCATGTGCAGAAAGATGTTGTGGCTGTTGCAGTACGGCTTCATGACTATCTGCTCGGAGACGGGCACGTAGACTGGGTTGAAATCGATGGCGAGACGCTTCAAGGTCGAGCCAATTGCCAGGCAAAGGTCTATGACCTGGGGTAGCCGCACCCGGGGCGTCTTTCTCGCGCCGAACTCTTCGGTTCGTGCTGGTGAGATAAACAGAGAGGTCACATGGCGCGGGATATCGGCCTCGTTGAAGAGTTCCTCGTTGCGCCCGGCTTGGCCGTACTCGAGGGCTAGCGGGTGGTTCTCTAGGTCCAGGCCTAGCGTTCTGCGGAAGTAAGAGTGCCGAGTAATATCGTTGAGGTATAAACAGTGTTTGTATAAATATCTTGACGCGCAGAGATAGGCGGTCCGCGACACCAATGTCAAAGCGCGCAGCGCCTTCGTGACGGGGTGTGACGGCTCGTAGGCAACAGGTAGGCGGCCGTCGCTCGTGCCGACCAATTGATCTAAGCAACTGAGAAACAGTTCGACCGGCAGGGGCCCGAAGGCGTTTTGCATGCGCGAACCCGATGCTGCATGTCGCTGCATTGGAGTGGCCATCGTCGTCGAATGTGATGATCGCGGAAATGGAGACAGAGGATGTGGATGGGTGTGTGGCGGACGGGCGAAGAATCTGTCGGAGCAGTCTCGTCAACTATAGTTTGCACCTCTAGGCAACAACCTTAACACTATCTCGTCAAATCTATCAACTTCCACTGGCACGGTTGCCTCGCGCACGTGTATCATCATCGCCTAGAGAGGATGTCGCTGCATGGTGCGTGTACGCGAGGTCCGGGAAAGGATGACGTGGGAGGTGCGGAAGCCGCAAGCTCTTGGCGGCTCTGGCTAGTATATGTCGGTCTTTTTGTTGGACATTCTAAATCAAAAAAGGTACTAAGAGTTCTGACAGGTTTGGCTTTGGGAAGTCTCGTACTGATTAGCAAGTTTCCTAAAAGGTTGCTGGGTCGCAGAGCGGGGTTAAGGTTTTGGAACAAATGAGCGAAAAGAGAAGGATTAGCCGGCACCAGTTTTAGCACGTGGCAAGTTGCCCGCCCGCAATAGAGGTGAAACAATTGTACATGCCCTCACTCCGCTCGAGCTATACGCCGGTAAGGGTTCAACGTATTCGCTAATAGTAACCTTAAAAGCTTTTTATTTTTATATTTAATTCTTAATATTTAACGCCGGTATTATGCCCAGGATGAAGCGTAGAACTATAGTAGAGCGCTGGACTTGTCCTCCTTTGTTCTGCGCCACAAGGCGACTCGTTGTCGGTGCTGAGGTAAACGAATAAGTGGCCATTCTTTCACTTCGGCACCGTTCCGTCTACATCCCTTCCATCGTTTACAACATCATAGTCGCCAAAACAAGCTTCCCTGTAATTCGCCCGCTCTTTTGCCCTCGCCTGCGATTTGATGAATCGATCAAGCGGGCATAGCTCGTCCGAACGCCCTTTGCACGCGCCTCCTCTTATCGACGACAATGGTAGAATCCCGCCATTCAGCCTCATTCGCACAAATCTATGCTTTGACTCTTTCGAGTCGTTATCGCTGTCGTATCCGTACTGTGACGCGTAATAGCGGACACGCTCATGCCTCTCAGGCTTCGGATGTGCCGAGTCACAACCGACGACCTCCGTGATCAGGCGCGCAGTAAACGGGGTCAGATGAGAAAGACGGAACAAACGATCCTTCTTCGGCGGATACTTCTTCAAATCCGGCACTTGTCTAAAGTAGTCCAGGCTCAATGCCGTGAGCGCAGCCAAAATCATCTTGTCGTGCGTGAAGTCGGCGTAGAATTTCATGCCTAGTGGAAACGTATCTTCGTTGTCCGTAAGGCTGCTGTTCACGCTTGTGTCGCTCTTCTTGATGAGCTTGCCTTGCAATCGCGCGAGAAGCTCTTCTACGTAGCCGATGCCTTGGGCTCGCGCGGTAGGGTTACCGAAAGAGTGCTCGTAGAAGAACCGGATGTCCAAGGACTGTTCGAAGCCTTGCCATTCTTCCCTGGTAAAGAGGGAACAGAATTCAGATATGCCAAGGAACTGAGTCTCGTACGCGCAGAGAAGCTGCATGGCATAGGTGTCGTTGATCTGCAGGCCAAAGTGTTTCGGCATATGCTTGGAGAGACGTTTCGTAGCGTGAGGAAGATAGAGCCCTGCGTAGTTCCACATGTGGTCGTCTCCAATGCTTCCAATCCCACGCACCTCAGAGTTGTTGCAGCAATGGTGTGCTGGTATTGTTAGCAATGAACGAGATATTGCGATGGCGAAACGCTTACCGGCTAGTGTATTATTCCACGTCCCGGGCTCCCCCTCCGGGATCAGGAGTATGCGGAAGCTATTCGTCCAGTTCGTTGAGAATTTGGGTGACTCCTGATAGCTAGGCCCGAAGAAGCCCAGAGCCCAATTGTTAAGACTGTTGTGTATCCTACTTTGCGTTGTGCTTCGCAAAAGAGGTCGCCTATCCACATCTTCCGGTTGATATCCGAGCTGGCCTTGCGAAGCGTTAAATAGCAGCCTCCCGTAGGTGTTCCAAAATTGCACGCCCGATGCAATCTCCGCCATGGCGCCGATGCCTGTCAAATATTCGCCACCGAGGGTATTCCACCACGAATTTAGAAATGCCAGAGGCCCTTCGAAGCTCTTCCCATCTTCCATCGCTTTAGCAACCTTGGCGGTGAATTTTTCAATATCCAACCCATCCTGCGCATCCCCTGGATGTGGAAACCTTTTAAGAATTAGATCGTTCGGCTTTGTGCGCTTTTACAGGTCATGGTATACGGCAGTACCTTTCCGCATGCCTCTGGAGCAGATGAACCTGCTCGATTTGGCAGCCGTCCGGCAAGCCAACATCCTTCACACCGAAAAGCCCAGGTGCGTTGTATTTATATCTCGAAAGCTGCCCCCAGTGGTGCGCAACGTAATCCGCATCATCGATTGTTGACTCCAGAGGCTGCAGGGGTTGCTGCTCCTGACTGCTGTGGTATGGAGGTGCGAGCGCGCAGGCCCATGTTAACAAAAAAGAAATGCAGAACAACATCGCAGGCGCCATGTTGGTTGTCCATCGGGAGTGAACCATGAACTGTCTTGGTGTTTGTGCTATGAAGCGTGGGCCGCGTGGTGGCGGTCAAGTAATGTGGAGTTGGCCAACAATGACGTCACATGATGTCGCGTGCGCACTTGCCTCGCAGGGTTGGACACTCCTGCTTCATCGGCTATTCTACGATTGAAAAGTGGTTGCAGGTGGCCACACACCTGAAACTCTTAATACGAGGATAGTTACAGATTCTCTAGTATAAAGTATATTTACTACTAGTAGTACAGCTGCACCTAGAGTGGCTATTGTTGTTGAACGTAATAATTGTAGAAATAGAAATAGAGGATGTATATAGATAGGTATATAGTAGATAGGTAAAGAATCTATATATATAAAGTAGTCTTTATATATATATATTATTATTAACTATAATTTATATTTTTAAGTTATAATCTTAATGATACTATTTTATTAAATTTAATAATATTACTAGTATGACTACTTCGCGTACGTTGCCTAGAGAGGATGTTCGCTACCGTAAAATGTGCTTAGCTAACTTGGCAATTGTATGGCCGAATAGTCTTACTTCGGCACCAAAGCTATTGGCTTAGAGCTTACGGCTTTCGAACCTATAGCTATCTACGCAACGTGATTCCTAGAACATACTAAGCAGCATTCTAGAGCCGAATGCGAAGTGTGCCATATGGGTAATCCTACCTTTATAACGCTAAAACCACATTCTTTACTGACTAAGAAATCATCATGGCTGAGTTCGCATCACTAAACGTCGTCAAGCCGATAGAGCGTGCCAGATAGAAGGGCAAGTTTAGTATTACTTTATTTCGCTTGCGATTCGTTAACCTCACCAGCAAACCCCACGAAACTTTTAAAATCCTCCAGACCTTCCAGCCTCCCTGGCAAGATCATGATTGTCGCACCGTCGAAGTACCTTTCGGCGGTGCCACTCCATCTCACCGTCACGGTGGTGCTGCCATCGTGGCGGTGCCCATTGAGGGGACATGTTTGAACCAGATGAATAGTAACGACACTATTATGAGCAACTGTGGAGGCTTTTGGTATGAGGCGCCCGAGTGCCATCATCAAAGGAGCGAGTGTGTTGGTGACAAGGAAGGAAAGTCCTTTGTGGCCCCCGCTGTGGACGATGAGGTGGTGAAGGACGGATATGGAGGTATTTTCGTGTTGGATAAGGGGATGGAGGCTGGGGAAAAGACACCGTCAAAGTAGCACGATCTATTGCTAGAGCGTTGAGCAGAAGCAGGAGTCGAATGTGGGGGCATCACCGGGACGGAACCCTACCTTGCCAGTAGCGGTAGCACACCCTAACTGATGGGGAGAGTCCTGCCAGTGCGCGGCGAAGTACGCCTAGATCTTAATCTAGAGATATAAACGTAATAAAAGAACTCTATTAAATACTAACCTATATACGTAATAATTAAATGGTAAAAACGACTAAAAGGAGAATATTTATTTAAATAACTATATAATTAATTATTAATGTATTAATAGTAGTAAATATAAAAGTAATAGTCTATATATTATATTAGTATAATAACTATAGTATAGAAAGGTAATATAATATAATTATCTATACGCACTATATAATTAATAGAAAAATCCTATAATAATACTTTATAAATATTTTTATTATTAAAGTTATTTTACTTAATTACTTTATTTAATATAAAATAGTTTAAAAAATATTTATATTTTATTATTACAACTAGGAAAATACTAAAAATAATATATTATTAAACACTTTTTATAACTTTTATATAGTTATAAGTAAATATTTATATTATTTATATTTTATAAATTACTAACTTAAATAGAAAGAATCTTAAAAAATTATATAAAAATAATAATTTTATAATATATATTTGTATATTAATTAAATAAAGAGTGTGGCTGTAGTGGCTATATAGGCGACCAAAAGGGGTTTTAAAAAGGAGGAGTATATATATGCCTTCATACTTAATGTGTTAAAAAAGCGATAATTTTATAAAATTTAAGTAGAGTATATACTTTTTAGACTTAAATATTGTATTTCTTATTATATTTAAGCTTAATATTATTACTATTATTAATAGTAATATAATTATTTATAAATATTATCGAAAAGTAATAAGTACGCCTAGACAACAATCTAGGGGTATAAACGTAGTAAGAGAACTTTATTAAATACTAAACCGTGTACGTAATAATTAAAAGCTAAACTTATAAAAGTTAACTAAGAATAATGTCTATTCGAACAGCTACTTAATTAAATAATAAATATACTAGTGGGCCAGTAGTTAGTGTTAATTATAAATATTATATATATTAAATAGATACTTTTAGTACTATATTTAATATTTATATAAAAATTAAGTAAAAACTATAGTTATAGTAGCTATAAAAATAATTAAATAAAAGTTTTAAAAAATAAGAAGATATATATATATTTATACTTAATATATTATAAAAAAGTAAATTAAGATTATACTAAAAAGAGGATAGCGCTACGCTAGTACTAGTGCGTTTAATACGTCCTCTAAAAAATTATTAAATTAAAAAAGTCTAGTAACGTATATATATAACGAGTTAAATAGTTAAGTAAATTAAATACTTTATTAAGTCTACTAATATCTATTATTACTAATAGTTTATTATAATATTTTAATTATATAATAAACTATCTATATTAAAAAAGCGTATATATAGTTTATAGTTATACTATTAAATAAAATATAATACTATTTTTATAAAGTGCTATAGTTATTAATAATATTTTTTAAAATATACTTAGTCACTAATATACTAAAAAGATATTTTAATATAATTATAAGCCTAACTTAATAAAACTACTACTTATAGAGGAGGTAATTATTAGTATATACTTAATTTAAATATATAAGTATATCTACCCTAGCTTACTACTATAAAAAATATAGTTATATTTTTATTTACTAAGTACTAATATTAATTTATTACCTATAGATGGGCTATAAATTTTATTAACTACTAACTAGAGCTTAATATTAAGTTTAACTAAAAGTATAACTATAAGAATGCCCTTATAAAGGATTTTAATATTATATAAAACTAGTTTAAGCTTTTAGAGAATATAGAAGCTAAGTATAGTATTTTAAATATAAATATTTATAACTTTTATAAAACTAGCTTTATAATAGGTATAATATTAATTAAAGTAGTTATTATAGCCTCTAAGCATCAATATTAGTTAAAAAGTATATAGGAAAATAATTAGGAGTAGACTATAGTTAGGATATTAATATAATAAGATAAGTAATTCTATCTTCTATTATTTTCTAGAGTAAGCACTACCTCTTTATCTAGTATAAGGAAAAAGGTTTATTTTATAATTAAGTTATTAGAGTCTCTAAAAATAGTTAGATAATAAATAAACTTAGTTTATAGTAGGTAAAATACTTTAATAAGTATATAGAGCAGTGTATTATTAGTTTAGTATATTTATTCTTTCTTAATAGCTATAAGAGCTATAAGTTACATAAATTTTAGTAATATTATAAGACAAATAAATTATTATTTTTTATATACTTTTTATTTATTGCACCTTCTCTAGTTACTTAATATAAACTATTTTTTTTATTATTACGTACACGGTTTAGCACCCAACAGAGTTCCCTCACTGCGTTCGTACCCCTGGATCGAGGTCTAGGCGTACTTTTACTTTTCGATAAACTATTTTTTACTTTTGAAAAAGGCGTATAAGCACTAAGCTAAAAGTCTAATATATTAATATAGTATATATATTACTAAAATTAAGTTATTATTTTATTTTATTATAGCTTTTAAACAGCTAAGTTAGTTTTCCTTAATCTAAATATAGTAATATTAAAGCTTAATATTAGAATATATACTTTATTATTTTATATTATATATAATAGTATATAGTAGTTATAAATACTAAAAAGTATTTTAAAACTAAGGTTAAAATCGACGCTAGTAAAATAGAGAATTAAAATATATAAATAGTTAATCTATTTTAATAATTAAAATCCGTTTATAATAGTAATGTAAATGTTTTAAAATTATAATAAAATAATTAATATAAAATATTCTATTTTATTTAGTTATATACTAAGCTATTTATCTATATTTTTTATTATACTAGCTATCTATTATCCTGTTTTTAAAAGCCTTTTTTTACTTACCTCTAAGTATATTTTATAGTATTAAGATACAGCTCTCCTTTATATATTAAGAATTTTTATTTTATATTATTTTAATTAAAATTATGTATATCTTCTACACTACGACTATTATTTATAATATATTTATTTATTTATTAAAGTACTATACCGTTATTATACTCTAGTACTCTATAATTACTAGTATTAGTATTATTATTACTACTATTATAATTACTGGCCCTTTCCTTTTATAATTTATTTTTATTAATTAACTACATTATATAGTAGTATAGTTAGAGTAACTTTAGTATTTCTTCTTTATTTAGTAACGCCTATAAGTAGTAGATCTTTAGCTTTTTTACTTACGTAAATAGCTTTTCTTTAGTCCTTTTTAGTAACTCTATACTTATAAGTATAAAACTATTTTACTTAAATATTAACTTTTATAGATTACCTATAGAGATAGATAGTAATATATTAGTTATATTAAATATACTTATTACTTTATATTGTTTATTTATCTAGTTTAATTTAAAGGTTTAAAGTATGTAATATACTCTATAATATATACTAAAGTAAATTTAGTATATATATTTTACTAAAATTTTATATTTTAACGTACTAGGAGAACGTATTTTAGTTATAAAGTAACAGTATATTTTTATTAGTAAATAGTATTTTAGACGCTATAATACGTACTATAATTAAAATATATAAATATTTTTTTTATAAATACCTACTTAGTATTAGTTTATAATAGTAGATATACTAGTATAAATTACTATATAAAGTAATAAACTATACTAAGTTATACTACTATTAAGTACTATTAAGTAGTTATTACGTGCCTATTTAAGTACTACTTTTTTTAATTAAACTTAGCGCAGTATCTTTAAGAGCTAGTTTTTATATTATATAGTATATATAGTATTTGTTTTTCTAATTAAATAGTTTTTAATAGTAACTTTATTACATAAAAAAATTATTAAAATAATTAAAAAACTTATAAAAGCTATTAAAATAAGAATATATTATTTTAGTATTAATAACTAAGTGTAATACTAAGCTTTAAGGTACTAATAAAGCTGCTATATACTATAAATTATATAAAAAAAAAGTAAGTATAGTATAAGAGAGTTTTAATAACTATAAAAGGCCTATATTTAGTTACTCTAAAGGGGATTAGGGTACGTAATAAAAATATATATATATATATACTAATATAAGTAAATTAACTCAATAGCGCTATAGACGCTCTAGTGAATCTAAATATAATAAAGTAACTTATAAATAATTTATAAAAATATATTTTTAATAGATTAGCTTACTAAAATTTTTAATAACTATGATAGTAGTTATATACTATTATATATAGTATAAAGTTTTATAGAAACTTAGTAAAGTATTTTACTTAGTTAACTATATAACTTATTATATAAGTATATTATATATTTATATTTATATATTAATCGAACAAATAGTGTAGCTGTGGCGGCTCGGGGCGAAGTATATTATATATATTATATTTATTTATAGAGAAGAGATACGTAGAGTACTCCTTATATATCTCTCCTCTATTCTTATAGTTAATATAGTTAGACGTTTATAAAACTTACTAAAATATTATATTTTTAAAGGTTCTTTAATTTTTACTTTGTTTTAATAAATACTATACTTATTTATATAAACTTTAATATACTTACTATACTAACTATACTAAAAAATATCTTTATTATATTCTATTTATAGAGTAATTAATAAAAAGCTTTTTTAATACTGCCAAGTATATTACTATAAGTAATAAAATTACTAGATTTTTTAGAATTAGTATTTATTAATACTATTAACTCTTAGAAAATAAGATTAATAGTAATAAAATAAATAAAATAATAATACTATTAATAGTTAAAGTAATTAAATTTATAACGTTAAAATTAGTATTAATAGTCTATATAAAAGTAGTAGTAATAATAAAAATAATAAGTATAGTACTATAATAGCTATAAAAACAATAGTATATTAATATAGTATTTATAATAGAGATACTTATTCTAGAATATATAGTATAATTATATAAAATATTACTAGACGTACTAGTAGTACTAGTAAAAATATTATAAGAATAAAGTAGTAAATAGTTTAGACTATTTCTATATAATAGTTAATATATAAAAGTTTTAGAGAGTCTATATATATAGATTTAGTATATTCGGTAATACGTAAACTAAATAAGTAAAGTAGAGAATTAATATACTAAGTATTATATTAATTATTATAGATAAAAAAGTATAATTATATATAAATATAAACTATTATTAAATACTATACTACTTATACCGGGCTTAACCGTAACGGCCGGGTCTAATAGGTTATAATAGTACTTATTAATAGATTTTTTATAATAAGAAAGATAGTTTTTTATTTCTTTTTAGTACTATTTACCTATTTCTTTTATACTTAAACTATTATATATTCTCTTACTAATACTTATAGATATGTTATAATACTTCCTTTTTCTTTTTTATACTTATTTATTATCTGTTATATTTATCCGTTATTATTAATTACCGTCTTATATATAGCTTTTATTTTTTACTTTTAGGGCTAGGCCTATTTAGTTATTATTATTAATACTATTCTTACTAGCTCTGTTATATTTTATAACTAATTTACTACTATTAAAATCGTCGCGTTTACTACTATTTTATTTTTAAATTTAGCTTAGTTAGAATTATTCTAATTATTTAATATATTTAGAAGCTACTACTTTTACTTTTAAATATAGTTTAAATTACTATTAGTAATATAGTCTACTATATAAATTAGTAATAATTACTATTACTATAGCTATAGCCGTATAAGTATAGTATATACTTATTTATTTCTATAAAAGCTATCCTCTCCATAAAGGCGTAGTCTAAAATAATTACTTTTACTATTTATTTTATACTATTTAATTGCCTACCTAGGTTAAGACTTACCGTAGTATTTTAGAGTATTTTAAAAATTTTTAGTAAAAGGGTTTTTAGTATAAGAATATATTTAGTTATATAAAAAGTATTATAGATATTACTTTTATAGAGTTATATATCTATATTATAATATTTAGAGAAATCTAATATAGCTACCTAATATAGTAAACTATTTTATTATACTTTTTTATATTTTATATATATATAGTAGCGGGGGGTACTAGCGTATATTAATATTTTATAGTATACTAGTAATAGCGTAAGCTATTACTATTATATTTCTTTTCTTTATAAATAAATATTTAGTACTAGATTAAAAAAAATTATATATTAACTTATTATAGGCGATTGGGCGGGAGACACTATTTTAAGTTATTATAACTAAGTCTTATATAATAAATACGTTCTTAGTACACGCGTTAATATATAACTATATACTATGTCTTCTATTATTATAGTTAAATTATTATAGAGTCGTTTTATACGAGCCCCTATAGTAGCTAGCAGTTATTTTTTTTAATAATATAGGTACTATACTAAAAGCGTAGCTTTATTAAAAAAAAATACTACCTATATTTAAGTAGATTAAAAAGTAATAAAAATAAATAAAATATCTATTTTATATAAAAATAAAGGTAAAAAGTAATTAATAAATAATTATTGTAATTATTAGTTTTACTATATTTAATAGTATTAATAAAATATTTTAAAACTATATAGTATTTATTACCAAAGATATAAAAAAGTAAGTAGTATATTATAAAAGTAAAATATAAAATTATAAATTTTAACTAGAAAAGATATAATATATATATATAAAAGGACTAAATTAAAAAAAAGTATAAAAGAGTTATTAAGTATAAATACTCATAAAAGATAGTAGTAATAATTAGATATTAAAATATAAAATATTATAAATTAAATTAAAAAGTAATAAGTACGTTAAGAGCTTAATTTAGAAGTATACACGTAGTAATATAACTCTATTAAGTACTAATCTATATACGTAGTAATTAAAAGCTACGCCAATAAATTCGTCGCGATTAGATTTAGGTTGGGGTTATAAAGATTAGGTTACAGTATATAAGAACACTAAAATATTATTAAAAAATCTTAAATAACTTTTTAACTATAATAGATATAACTATAAAATGTTTATATAAGATGTATACATGCCTATATTTTATATATATAAATTAAAAATAATACTTTTATTTACTAGATTCTACATATTTTAAAATTTAAATAAGTTTCTTTTTAAATTTTAAATTGTGTAGCATCTAGTACATAAAAGTATTATTTTTATAATTTATATAATAAGTTTACCCTATTCGCTAAAAGTTTTATTATTATACTATTATTTAATTAATTATATTTAAAAGGTTAGTAAATACTTTTTAATAAAGACCTTAATATTCCTCGCTTATTCTTACTTATATATAATTCTAAGTAGTCTATATAACACTAATCTATTCGCCACCCTATTAAAAGCTATCTAGTTTAAATTATATAAAACTCAAAATAATTAATATTTTAAAGAGAATTAGTATTTTATTAAGATTTATTATTTTACGAAAACTTATTATTATTAAATTAATAAATAATAAAAAGAATTACTATTAATAGTAATAGAAAAGTAATATACTTTATAAGACTTAATACTTTAAAAGATGTAATATTATAATATTTAATAAACCTATATTAAAGATAATTATAAAAATAATAATATATTTTATATTTTAATTTTTATAAACATATCGTAGTTTTATATTTAACTTATTTATATGAACGATTTTTTACGTATTACTTAAAAGAGTTAGTATTAGTTATATTTTTTTTAGTTAGAGAATAAAACATTTAGTAAAGCTTAGTTTTAGACCTATAATACTATTTAAAGTTTAATAAACTATAAACATCTTTACTTATAGTTTATTTAATGTGCTAATTAATAAACTAGTTAGTAATTTAGTAGTAGAAAATATAATAATAAATTAAAAATATTAATTAAAATTTTAGTATTAGTAGTTAGTTCTAAAGCGTTTAATAAGTATATATTAGTTAGTTACTACTTATATCTTAAGTAGTTTAATATATAGATTTAACTATACTAATATTTATTTAAATATTAATATATTCTTTGGCGTTTATCTATAGAAGTTATATTTATTTAGTATATACTATATTCTTACTCAATATAGAGACGGATAGAAGAGAGGATATATAGCTTAGTTAATAAAGGTATATATATACTCCTCCTTTTTTGAAACCCCTTTTGGTCGCCGCGAGCCACTATAGCCACACTATTTGTTTAATTAGTATATAAATATAGCTTAGTAAATAATATATCTAGCTATCTATTTCTTTACGTTTATTTATAAAAGCTATATTAAGTTAGTGTATACTACGTTCTTAATATAGGGATAAATAAAAGTAAAGATACTATAATCTAAAACTTATTACATATAGAATTTTTAGAATTATAATACTAGTAGAATAATAATTTAACTAATAACTTATATGACTATAGTAGTAATAACGACGTTATAATAGTAATATAATAATTATATAATAGAAATAAAATTATTATAAATGGAATTATAGGCTCTATATATAAAGCGGTAATATAAAAATTAATTTAGAGTTTTTTATACCTTTTTTAAAGGCTTATAACTTGTTTAGTAAATTAGCTAAATATATAAAATATAAATTATATAGGGGGGTGACACAAATAAAGTTAAAAGAAAAATATACCTTTTTTAAAATTATATAACTTATTAATTAGTAAGCTAAAAATATAAGAAACATACCGTTTTAAAGAGAGAGATAAGTAGATTTTATTTACGTTATTAGTGGCTGCTTACAAAGTGGTTTAGGGGTATAAAAAAATTTATAAATATAAATAATATATAGGATTCTACTTTAAATTAGTATAACTATTTATTTACGATACAAAATAAGCTTATTTTTATATATAGTATAATAGATACTCTATTATATAATTATTAATAAAGGTTAGAGTTTTATAATTTTAATAATAAACTAGTAAATAATATATTACTAGTACTTAATATAATAGCCTTTAGCTTCGATAACTACTTTATAACGGTAAGGGACGAATAAAATATAATTATTAATAACTTCTTAAAGTATATTATTTTACTTTTTTATAATAAGGCTTTTAAAAGACTCTATACTTTCTAAACTTAATTTTATACTTAAATTAGCCTTTTTACTTTTATGTAGCCTAGATTTTAAATAACTCTATATATATTTTATAGGGGCTAAATTAGGGCTAGAGGCTAGGTAAGGATAAAATTTAATTTTATTATTTTTAAATTACGTTAAAACGTCTATAGTTTTATAAATAGGGGCGTTATCTTATTATAATTACTAATCTATATTAATATTAATATAAAGTTTATAATTATAATATAATATAATAATATATATATATATATTATTATATTACAAAAAGTACTAAAAAATCTGTTAAGTTACTGATCCCTTTCTATTCTCGGTTTAACTTTAGATATAAGGACTTTATTTATATTATTTTTACTAGTAAAAGATGCAAAAGAATTAGGTAATTTAATAAATATTAAATTACTTTTACCTTTTACCTAAATTGCAGCCTAAACTTATAGGATAAGATCTCGGCCTATAAAATAATTAATATAATTAATATTAAAAACCTAAAACTATAACGTAAAAATATATAATAAGTTATATATTTTAATATTTTAATAAATTTAAATAACTTACTCTGTAATTAGGTAATAGCTAGTTTTCTTCTAACTCTATTATTAATCCTTTTTTTATAATATTATTTAGTCTCTTATTCCCTTTACATTACGAACTTATTAAAAAATATTATATTTTTAAATTTATATTTTTAATATTTTTTATACTCTCTTTAGTATATTTTAATCTTTTTTTAGCGTTTTCTTTATTAATTATTAGTTTTTTTTACTTATATTAATACTATAATCTTCCTCTTTTAAAACTCTTTATAATAATCTTTTTATAATATTTATACTATTTTCTAATAATAGTCTTTTATTTTTTTTTAGGACTTTTAATAAAGTTTCTATTAATAATTTTTTTTTTCTCTATAACTTACCTTAAAAACTCTACCCCTTTTAATTTTATTTATATTATTATTATTGT
Source organism: Pleoardoris graminearum (assembly GCA_030770415.1). Classification (NCBI taxonomy): domain Eukaryota; kingdom Fungi; phylum Ascomycota; class Dothideomycetes; order Pleosporales; family Didymosphaeriaceae; genus Pleoardoris; species Pleoardoris graminearum. Next base: position 72,530 of record JASEKS010000109.1, on the reverse strand, counting down.
TTTTCTTATTTCTAATACGTTTTATAGTATTATAAATACTATTAGGAGTTCTTCTTAAAGCTGAAATAATTATTAAAATAGAAATATTTACTTTTAAAAGAAGATAGGCTTAAAATTTAAGTTTTATTAAATTTAGCGCTATTTTAATAAAATAGAGGTCTAGATTTATAAAATTAAAAAGATATTATAACATACTATAATATTAGTAATATATTACGTAAGTAGTAATTATATAAGCATAGGCCTAATTTTTATTATTAATATAATTTTATTATTAAATTACTAATATACTAGAAGAAATAAGTTACGTAATTTAGCCTAGGCCCAAAAGGGTATAGTTAAAATTTTAGTTAATTATATTTCCTAACTAATAAGGTATAGGGACCTAAAAAAGGCTTAACAATATATTATATTTAGGTAATTTTAATATATTACAAGTAATTAATAACTAGTACGTAAAATACTTATACAATTCTTTATAATTTTTTTTAATATAGTATTATTAAGGTATTTCTAGGTCTATTATTTTATTTTATATAAATTTTTAAAAATAATATTATTTTTAATTTATCTTTTTTATGTCACCCCCTATATTAAGGAGATGGTTTAAAAGATTTCTTTTTATAATAAATATCTAATTTACTAAGTTAAGTTTTTAAACAAATAGAGCTTAAATATACAAGTTTTTTTATACCTATATTTAGGACTGTATAGCTATTTTTTTTAGAGTATAAAAAAAATTTTTTACTAGCCTTTTTAGACCTAGAGTAAATTATTCTATAAAAAAGGTAATATGTAGCGTTGAGACACTAGTCCAAAAAAGGTATAGGCTAAAAAATATTATTCCCCCGGATATAGTTAAAAAAATAAACGTGTATAAGAATTATAAAAAGTGTTTTAAGTAACTTATAAATGTAAATTTTTAATTTAATATTTCTAATTTATATATTTTTATATAATTTTTTTAAAAGATAAAATATGTTAATATAAATACTAATTACGTAATGTCTTATATAGTTTTTAATACATAGTAGTATATTTTAAAATAGTATTTCTTCTTTTTTAAATACTTAATATAATATTTAAATTCGTATAACTTATATTTAAAGTTAAGCTTTTTTTAAAAGCTAAAACTATTATTTCTACTATAGCTACCACTCTAGAAAAATGGAAAGATTCTATTTATAATACTATTAAATATATTAATAAAAAGAAAGAAATAATTCTATTATTAAAAGAGTTAAAGCTAGTTAAATTTTAATAATTATTTGTAAGAATAAAGAAGCTATTAATAGAGACTTAACTAAAAGTCCTAAGAAGAAAAATAAAAGACTATTATTAGAAAATAGCGTAAATATCTGTAAAAGTAACTTATAACGCCATTTAAAAGAGGGAAAAATACGCTATTAATATAAGTTTTAAAAATTTTATTATTAATAAAGAAAATACTAGAAAAAAAACTTATCTAGACTAAAAAAAGTCGATTATAATATAAAATTTATTAGTTTTTATAAAATTATATTTTTTAAACAAGTTAGTAATCTAAAAGAAGTATAGTTATTTATAATAATAGTATAATAAATAGAGATCTAAATAGGTTAGAAAATAATAGTTTCTACCTATAAATAAAAGTAAGTATTTTTAAATAATTTTAAATTTTTAATAGTTACTAATTTAATATAATTATAGTTTAAAATATTAGTCTTTATATTTAGAGGGTAATTTACATAAAAAAATATTTAAATTAATTATTTTTAATATTCTATAAACTAGTAATTCTTTTACTAATACAGATTATATTAAAAATATTCTTAAATCTGTTCCTGGATTATAAATTGGGCAGTATAAATTAATTAATTAATTTTTAATTTACTTTAAAATTATAATGTAAGAAAAAATTATATAAATTATACTTTTATATTATTATATTATTATAAATACATTATATATCTAGATTAAAGATTTTGGTAAGATAATACTAACATTTATTAAACTAAAGAAGTTATATATTTTTTTTTTAAAAAAAATAAAAACTTAGTTCTCTACTCTATTTATTCTTCGGATCTAGCCTCTATAGAAAATATAGAGCGACTTTTAAAATAAACTCTAAATAAGAGTTATAAAAACTCTTGAGGTATAAAAGAGAGTTTAAAAGTAAAATAACTTTTATAATACATATAAACGAAATATAGAATAAAAATCTATAAAAGACTATTAATAATAATATATTATTTACACTTAGTCGTTATAGGATAGCTATTAAATCTAAACACTATTATACTAAATATTAATAATAATTTAATTATTAATAATATTTAAAAAAACTAAAAATAATATCTTATATAACTTTTAAATTAAAAATTAAAAACTTTTATAACTAATCTATACTCTTTATTTAGCTATTTAATATACTATATTTAAAGATAAAAAATTAAGATATTATAAATAGAAAGTTCTAGTACTATAAAATATTAGTGTAAAAACTATTTATATTTAAGGTATTATAGTTTAGTAATAATACTTAGTTGCTTAAATCTAAATTTACAATATTAATACTTAGAATTTTTTATTTTACATAAATTAACTTCTATATTTTTAACTTAACTTATATAAAAATTATAAGTGTTTAAAAAGAATATAAAAAATTATTAGTTTTTTTTTATATTACTCTTCTATAGATACTATCATATCTCTATTCTAATAATAGTTAATTATTTACGTACTTATTCTACTATATAGCCTTAATAAATATAGTAATATTAATAATATAATTATTAATTTTCTACTATAATATATTATATTTATTAAAATTTTATAATCTATTATATATACTATTTATATTTATAGTATCTTAGTACTCTATCTTTATAAATTTTAATCTATTAAATTATTATAGCTAACCGTTATCAATTATAACTTTTTATTTATTTTTATAATAAATAAATTAACTATTTTACAAAAAGTGTAGCTACTAATTAAATAGTGTTTTAAATATCATTATAGAGCCTTTACAGAGCCTCTATAGAGTTACTCTTAGAGAGGGATTCTATAGAGATTAAGGAAATCTATCCATAAGTATCCCTGTATAGATTCAGGATTTTTAGTGAGCCGAGGGGACCACGACTCTCTAAAATATCAATACTATAAACAGGATGTCCAATTTATAAGTAGTCACGTAGATTGTACAAGAAGTAGGGTTTACGTATATACAGGCTAATAAGGACTTTCAGTTACTAGAAGATAGAACGCACGAGTTACGGTATTATAGAGAAAGTTCACAAAGCCAATAAAGAACGACAACAGTCTGCTACCATGGGAGCAAGCCGACCTTATCAATAATTTTTCCGGCATCAGCATCCCTGTTACCCTCGGCAACGGCAAGGAGTCTCCGGCCGCCTTCACTAGGATGCTCTCCTCCCATTGCCTTAATCAAGTCTTCTCCAAGACCGCCTAGTCCCGTGGCGCAGAACCCAGGACTGACACCAAAGACCTTAACCCCGTCTTCTTTCAGCTTGTGATTCCAGTCCAGCATCAGCATGTTCATGGCTGTCTTGCTGCAGCGATACGCAATTGTTTCGAAGTCGATCTTCTTGGGCCAGCCAGCCGGTTGCGGAGGCGTCGGGAAGTATGTCTCGGCCGCCTGGGTTATCTGCGACAGGCCGGCCACGAAGAGCAGACGAGGCTCTTCGGACTTGAGCAGCAAGGGGATAAATGTCCAGGTCACGACATTGGTTCCGGATACGTTCACATCATAGGCCCTGTTGTAGCACTCCCGCAGGGATATCTTGCCCTGCAAGAACTCCCCGTCGAAGGCGGCGCCTAAGAGACATGACTTAGAGACATCTTATACAGAACATTGGAAATTGGAGATTGGAGACTACTTGCTTACCAGCATTGTTGATGAGTATGTCAAGACGACCTTGGCCGTTCTCGACTACCTCAAAAGCCTTCTCGATGGACTCGTCACTGCTGAGGTCGATCTGAAGTAATTCGACCGTATTGGTTGCACCCGGGCATTCAGCTCGAATCTTTTGGACAGCGTCGTTACCCTTTTGTAGGGATCTGCTTCCAAGATATACGTGGTAAGGGTTTAAAGACTGAAGAAAGGCCTTGGCAGTTTCGTATCCAATGCCATTGCTGGCTCCAGTCACGAGAACGATTTTAGTCGCCATTGTGTTACTGTTTTAGATAAATGGAGGGATATTGTGTTAATTTAAATACTATATTATGTGCGGAACGCGGTAACATATAGATACCCAAAATAGTTGCTTAGATAGTACCCAGATCTGTTGTCGTATTTACGTAGGTATCTCCATCTAAGGGGTTCATTGTAGGGATAGCTCGACTATAGGTTACAACGGGTTTAAGACATAGTAACCCCGTTATCCCCGCACATTCCGCAGAGGGTTAGAGTTAGGGTAGGGTCTTTAAGAACCTATTAGTTGTGTTCTTATAGGTGCTCATAGGTTAATAGTGGGTGGCGCTTATATGGGTGGTGGGCAACGTCTCGCGTTTGTGACTTCCTCGTTTAAAGATAACAATATAGCATCACCTCGCAAGAAAAACTCGTAGACTTTATAGATTAACGTGGCTTATCGCGTAATGCACGGTCTCGCGTAATGCACGGTCTCGCGTAATGCACGCGCAGCGCCATCCACCCCGAATCTTCGAGTGTTATTAAGCTAGGTGGATCCCGGCGGGTCGGTCCCGTAGTGGAGCTTCGCGCGCTGCTGTTACTAAGCGTGAAGGTATATGGTCGTACTCCTCATGTCGAATGTATGATTCGGAACGGGGAGCCGTAGAGTCACACGCTGGAGGTGTTAAGGTGAGTATTTCTCTATTGCAGGTCGCAGAGCCTTGCAATCTGTTCACACACAAACTTAGAACTCCAACAACCGAGTACGATGACAAATCCCACATAACCCAGAAGCGCACGCGTCGGTCACTGCCACGATACTCCTCTCTAGCTCGACATACGTGGGTATTGGTACCCGCCCTCAGACATAGCAACCTTAACGCAAGAAATTACACATTGTTAGATGCCAAGGCACAAGACACCCCGAATCTTCAGCACCCCATAACTATAACTATATTACTGCGATTAATGCCGTTAAATTAATCTAAATGCTATATAGTGTTATAGGCGGCTACCAACTCCGTGCTAATATCCTTTTTCTATATCTAAGTGTTTTCGCTATTAGTCAAATTCCTAGCCATTTTACTAGGTACTAAAATTCTTACCCGACTTTCCGTTTTCCTTATAGCTCTTCTTTAAGGTCTATAAGTCCGTTATCTTACGGTTCTTCGTAATACTAATTACTATACACTCTAGATATTCTATTAGCTATAGTAAATAAAGCTTTAAGTATATAATATATACCTTACTGCGTTCGTACCCCTGGATCGATGTCTGGACGTACTTTTACTTTTCGATATAATATATACTTTTACTTATTTTAATTTCAAAGAATTTAGCAATAATATATCGTTCGTATCTATGTGCTTTGGCAAGCACTTTTCGGCAACCTATTCTTAGTATTCGGTAACCTATCTTAATATTCGGCATCCCACATAAAAACTAAGCTTAAATAGGTAATCATTTAAGATTCAAAATTTTAAACTAGTCGAAAATAGTAATAGAGCTAATTTAGTTAAAAACTTTTTAAAATATATTATAAACTCGCTTAGTTATAAGTGTAATTCTAGTTCTAGGTTTTTAATTTTTACTATATTAATATAGGAAATATTTAAAATATTACTTAAGATAGAATTTTATAAGTTATAAATTTACTATTTTAAAATCTTTATAGACTGCTAAATCCTATTCTTAAATATTTAATTAACTTAAAAAAATTATAATTAATTAGTATAGATTAGCGTAATTATGTAATAATATAATAAAGGATAATCTTAAAACTAATAATATAATAATATATTAATAGTATATTTAAAAATTTTAGTAACAATATTTTCGTTAAACGTTAAAACTAGTTATATTTTAAAATTTTATAAGTTTAACCTATTTTTACTTACTAACTAGAATACTTATAATAATACTAATATTATTAATTAATAAAAAATATAGAACACTATACGTCTATAATTTAATTTTTTATATTTTTTGTAATTTAACTTTAATTTTCTTATTTTAAAATGCACTAAACTTATATAAGTTATATAGGTTATTATATATAAAAAATAGATTACTGAATCTTCTCTACTATATTTAAAACTATATTATTAAAATTAAAATATTTTTAATTAAATATTTAATAAATTATATAAAAAAAATTCGTTTTTAATATATTAATTATAAAGACATATATATGTACTATCTTTTTATAGTAAAACTTCTTTTAGTTATTCTAAACTACTATAATTACACTTTTTATTTAATTAATATATTTCTTTACGTTTATCTGTAGGAGCTGTATTTACTTAGTATACGCTACGTCCTTACTTAATATAGGTAGATAAAATAGAGGCGCTATAACTAGGACCTATTAAATATATAATTTTTAGAATTCTGTTACAGCTAGTAGAGTAATAACTTAACTAATAACTTATTAGGCTACAGCGGTAACGATAGTAGGCGACGGTAGGCGACGGTATATAATTAATATATAAATATATAAATATATATATAAAAAGAGATAAAGTATAGTATTAAAATACTAGTCTAAAAAAGCTATAAGTTAAAAAATATTATTACTCTAGATATAGTTAAAAACTAAGCGTATATAAAAATTATTAAAACTATTATTTATTATATTTAGTATATCTAATAAATAATCTATTTTAATTTTTAATTAATATATATTATTAGTTAATTAATTAGTATTTCTCTTATTACAACACCTATATTTAAAAATAATAAATATTATTATTTAAAATTTAATAAGTCTAAATAAATTAAATATATATAGTTTACTATAGTAGATTTTTATACTATTATTATTTTTATATAAAAACTTTATTAAAAATATAATAATATAATTTATTTAAAATATTAATAAGTATTATAAAAATATAGGAAATACCTTAGGTGAGTAGTTTATAAAGCTTTTTAGAATAGAGGATTTATTTTATTTTTACGTATATATAATACGGCTCTTTAGTACTTTCTTTTATATAAGTAGCCCTAATTCTTCTAATTTTTAAAACTAGTAATTTCTACTATATTTTTTCTTTATAGTTATAAGTCTAGTATTCTAAAAGTAAAGGAAGATTTTCCCTCTATGTCTAATTATTAAAAATATTATATTTTAAAGCTTTTGGCCCTATAAATTTAGTAACGTTTAGCTTATTTATATATAAATAATAGTTTATTTCTTTAGCTATTACTATAAATACTTAATAAGACTTATAACTAATAATTCTTTAACTATTATAAAGTTAGCTTTTAATTATTGCGTACACGGTTTAGCACTTAATAGAGTTCCCTTACTACGTTTATACCCCTAGATTAAAATCTAGATACACTTTTACTTTTCGATTACGTATTATAAAATTTACATATATTTTATTTCTTTTAATAAATATTCTCTATTGTACTAATTCTGTAAGCTAGCTAATATAGTATATATAGCTTAAAATATAATATATACTTTATAGCGTTTCGGATCTTATTAATTCTAATTTTAAAAATATTATTAGGTCGCCCCGAGCCACCACAGCCACACTTTTTCTTCGATTAATATACAAATATATACAAATATATATAAATATATATTTAAAAATATTAATAATTTTAATAATTTTTACTTAATACTAGAGCGTTTACGTATTATAAAAGCGTTTAGAATAAATATTATATATAGCTACTATAACTATACTATAAATATTATTATATACTATATCTAGTTAACTAATTATACTACTAAAGTAAAGTAAGTAATAAATATTTAAAACTAAATTAGTATAATAGTGGATTTAAAATTCATAAGTACTATTTAAATATATTACGTTATTAAGAGAAATATTTTTAATATATTTAATTATTTAATTTTTTAAATAAGTTTCTCTAATTACTAATATAGTAGTTAAGAATACTATATAATAATACGTAATACTATAGTTATTTAAATAAAATAAAGTATAAAAAAAATAACTTTTTAACTATAGTACTATATAAAAAAGTATTTCATATAAAAGTTAAAATATATAAGTTTAGTAATATTTAAAATAAGTTAGCTATTACTAACTTTTTTACTACTATAAGTAAAAAATTAATACCTAATTAAGTAATATAAATATATATAACTTAAGTTTAAAAGCTACAGGGGGGAGATATTAGAAAAAGAGTAATCTATAAAGTTACTATTTTTAAAAATTAATATAACATTAATTTCTAAGCCTAAAAATACGTAGATTATACAGTTTTAAAGAGAAAATTATAATAATTATTATTAGGGTTTTAGTTACGTTATATTTATTACCTATAATAAATTAAAATTACCTAAACATAATAAATTATTTAGTCCCTTTTTTAGGTTCCTATAACTTTTTGGTTAGTAAATATATTTAACTAAAATTTTAACTATACCCTTTTAGGCCTAGTCTAGGTCACGTGACTAGATTTTCGACCTATATTAGTAATCTAATAATAAAATTATATTAATTATAAAAATATTACTAAGGCTTATATAAAAACTAATTACGTAATATATTATTAATATTATAGTATATAGTAATATCTTTTAACTTTTATAAACTTAAACTCCTATTCTCTTAAAATAGTACTAAATCTTTTAAAACTTAAATACGACGTTAATTTATTTTTAAAAGTAAATACTTCTATTTCTATAATTAGTTCTACTTTAAAAAAGCCTAAAAAGACTATTTATAATACTATCTAACGTATTAAGAATAAAGAAAAAAATAAAGAAAAGAATTATAATATATAAAAAGTTTATACAGGGGGTATAAAAAAGTTAACTAAAAAAAATAAAAAAGTTATTAATAGAGACTTAACTAAAAGTCCTAAAAGGAAAAATAGAAGAATACTATTAAAAAATAATTTTAATATTATATCTAGATAATTAGAAAGAGTTTTAAAAGAGGAGGGATATATAATTAATATAAGTAAAAAAACTTATAATAAACAAAGAAAACGTTAAAAAAAGAGTAAAATACGCTAAAGAGAATTTAAAAAATATTAAAAATATAAACTTAAAAAAAATAATATTTTCTAATAAGTTAGTAATACAAAGGGGTAAAGCTAAAAGGTATTATTATAAAAAAAGGGGTAATAATAGAGTTAGAAGAGAATTAGCTATTAGCTAATTACGAAGTAAGTTATTTTAACTTTTTAAAATATTAAAATATATAAGTTTTAATATATTTTAAAGTTATAGTTTTAGTCATTTAATATTAATTATATTAATTATTTTATAGGCCGAGATTTTACGCTATAAGTTTAGAGTGCAATTTAGATAGAAGGTAAAAGTAATTTAGTATTTATTAAAATACCTAATTCTTTTACTTCTTATACTAGTAAGGATTATATAGATAAAGTCTTTATACCTAAGGTTAAACTAAGTATAAAAAGGCGTAAGTTTTATAATACTTTTTTACCCCTTTTATTATTAATATAATAATATATATATATATATATATATATATTATATTATAATTATAATCTTTATATTAATATTAATTTAGGTTAGCAATTCTAACAAGATAATGTCCTTATTCATAAAACTAGAGACGTTTTAACTTAGTTTAAAAATAATAAAATTAAACTATTTTTTTACCTAGCCTATAGTCCTAATTTAGCCCCTATAGAGAATATATAAAATTTATTAAAATTAAGGCAAATTAAAAATAAAAAGCCTAATTTAGGTGTAAAAAATAGTTTAAATAGTATAAAGGCCTTTAAAAGAGCTATTATAGAGAAGTAGAATAAAATACTTTAAAAAGCTATTAATAATTATATTTTATTACTCCCTAACCGTTATAAGGCGGTTATAGAAGCTAAAGGCTATAATACTAAGTACTAGTAATATATTATTTACTAGTTTATTATTAAAAATATACAAAAGTAACTTTTATATATAATTATATAATTAATAGATAAATATATTAAAATATTTAATATACTAATATAACTTAGTATCTATTATTATATATATAAAAATAAGCAAATTTTATACCGTAAATAAAAAGTTATAATAGCCTAAAGTAGGGCCCTAAAAGTTTTTAATATTTACTAATTTTTTATTACCCCTAAACCCCTTAGTAAGCAGCCCATAAATAGGTAAATAGAATCTAGTAGTCTTTCTCTTTAAACTAGTATTATTTACGTATTTTTAGGCCTTATAACTAAAAAGTTATATTATTTTAAAAATAATAATTTTTAGATTACTTTTTTTCTAATATCGCCCCCCTGTAATCCTTAATAGTAAGGAACTATTTTTAATAAAAAAAAAAAAATTTTCTCAATAGGACTATAAGAAACTATTACTAAATTAATTTTTAACTTAGCTTTTAATTATAGCGTACACGGTTTAGTACCTAATAGAGTTCCCTTACTACATTTATACCCCTAGATCGTCGTCTAGTCGTACTTATTACTTTTTAATTAATTTTTAAAAGTTTTAATATTATTATAATATTTAGTAAATAGAGTACGTTTCTTTAATTAAATTACTTATAATATACGCTACAGGCGAATAACTTATATAGGTAAATAACTTACTTTTACTAAAACTCTACTAAAACTACACCTATTATAATATAAAATAGTATAAATTACTACTTAGATTTAACTTTTATAGCCTTTGTATACGTTTATGTATTATACCTAACTATTTAATACTATTTATAATACTTTTAAAAAGGTTTACCTATTTTAGTGCGTATTTTTTTTTTATTACTACGCGCCCTAAACTCCTATAAAGCGCTTTAATAAGCGCTATTATTATCTATTAGAAATCTTTTTACTAAAATTTACTTTTTTTTTAATAATTTACGTCTCGTAGCGGCCTTATTTATTATTTTAAATTTAATTATCTCTTATTATACTAATACTAGGTTATATATAATAATTACTACACTCTTTAAAACTTTTTTTTATACTTTAATTATAGACGTTAGTAAACTATTTATATATTTTTAAATTATTAACTTTATAAGCGTTAATTATAACTTTAGTTTTAAAGTATTACTAAAGATTTATAATTTCTAAAAATTATTACTAAATAGTAATAGTAATAGAGTGTATAATTTTATATTAAAATATAATATAATCTATTTTAGTATAAATAATACTAATCTAGTACTTTAAAACTTTTTTTAAATATTATTAAAAATAATTACCGTATTAAAGGCGCGCTTAAAAATAAAAGAAAAATTTAAGTTTTATAATATATATAATATAGTTTCTTATAAACTCTTTAGCTTAGCGCTTATATGCCTTTTTTAGTAATATAAAATATTTTATATTAAATTGTTATAAAACGTATAATAAATGTAGAAGTATATAAAAAATAATAATTTTATTATTTTAATAATATTACGAAAATTTAAACGAGTTTTAGCTCTTATAGTTATTAATAATAAGTAATTAGGATTTACTAACTACCTTTCCCTTTATACACTTATTAAAGTACCTTAATTAGTTAAAACTAAACTTATTAGTTATTTAGCCGTTTTTAAAGACTATAATAAACTAATTATAAAATAAATTACTTATTTTATACTAGTTTAATAGGTATTAGCACGGCTTAAAAATAATAAAGAATAAAATAGTATATTATTTAATATTAATATCCTAATTAACTATTATCTACTCTTAATTATCTAGTTAAACTATTTTAGACTAATTTTATTTCTTTAAACCTATAACAACTACGCTAGTAAATATTTAGTTTATTATAAAACCTAAAATTATATATATTATTATCCTAAATACTATATTTAGCTTTAATATTAACTACTAAATCCCTTCTAAGTAGGAGGCGGAAAACTATTTTACTTAGGTAACCTAAGTATAAAACTGCGTTATATTTACTAGAATTAATATATAGAGTTTACTATTACTTTAATAGTTTTTATTTAATATAGTTTAATCTAATTTTATAATATTATACCTTTTAAAGCGCTAAGACTCTTAATATAAAATTTTTTCGCCGCTATTACTAGTAGCTTTCTCTAATACTTAATAATTTAATAATAATAATTTTTCTACTAACTTTCCCTCTATAAGAATAATTTTAATTCCTAGTAAAATACTAATTAATTTAAGCTTTCTTAAACGCCTTTACTAGTTATAATTTAAAAAATTATATATTTTAAAATACTACTACTACTATCGCCGCCTATTATAAGTATTTATACTTAATAACTCTTTTATAGTTTTATTTTTATTTAATCCCTCTTCCTACGCGTATATAAATATATATTTTATACTTACTTTAACTATAGCTTAAAGTTATAGATTTTATTTTTATAATATACTACTAGCTTTTTTATATTTTTAGTAATAATTACTGTACGCTTTTAGAGTAACCTATAAATAGTATTATATAAAATAGTAAAAGTATTTACCTATTATATATACTATTACTAGATAACTAAATTACTATATACTAAAGTAATAATACTAAGCTTAAATATAGTAAAAGCTACTATATTTAGCTAAAGAAAGTATATATACTATTTAAGCTAGATAAAGTCGCTTTTAAATAATCCTTTAATATCCTTAATCTTTAATTTAGTAATTTATAAAGCGTAAAAGTATAAATATATATTTATAGCTCTATAGAGGTTATATAAAAACCTATATATATTTTATCTTTTAATATTTTATTAGTCTTAATAGTAAAGCGTAGATACTACTTAAACTTATTAAATATAGTAATTAGGCAATTTTAATAATAAAGGAAGTTTATATAGTAATTATACAAGTTCTATGGTCTATTATTTATATTATATATATAGCTCTTAAAGGTAACCGCGTTATATTATACTAAGTACTCTAGTACTTACTAATATAAACTATTAGTTTAATACTAACCGCTAGCCTACTAGTATATTTATTATTTAATAAAGTAGTTATTAAAATAAATATTATTCTTAATTAACTTTTATAAGCTTAGCTTTTAATTATTACGTATATAGTTTAGTATTTAACAGAATTCCCTTACTATATTTATACTCCTAAATCGTTGTCTAGGCGTACTTATTACTTTTTAATTAACTACTAAATTAAACTAGCCCTATATTAACCTAAAATTCTCGCAGAGAACTCTTTTATAGTTATATTTATAATTAAACTTTATTATAAGTTTATTATAGCGCTTTATATATATAATAAACTAATTAATATTAACTAATTCTAGATTACGCTTACCGTGTAAAAAATTAGCTATTTTAACTATATTTATAATCTAGAACGGAAATCCTCGCGTAACTAGATTAAATATATATTTAATAATTACTTTTTTTTATTTTAGTTTAGCTTTTATAAGTTAGATATAATATTAATACGTAAAGATTATCTAGCGTATTTATAATCAAAAATTTTTTAATTAACTCTATAGATAATTGCAGCGTATTAGATTAAAAGTTTTATATTTTATTTAATAGCTTAAATTATAAGCTATATTTAAGCTTCCTTTAATACGCCTAACTAGGGTTATTAGATTAATATTAGTATAAATAAGGTTTTTTAATAGAGTTTTAGTAAAGGTAGGTTATGTACCTATATAAGTTATTCGCCCGTAGAGTACGTTAGTTTAAAAATAAGAGTTAGTTATATTAATACTTATATAAACTTAAAATATACTATTAGATATCTATTAAGTACTATTACTTATAGTTAGTATTAATAGGTAGTTATATTAATTAGATTATGCTAATTTCTAAAAAAATAAATAAATCCTTTTTAAGTATCTTAAACATAATAAATTTATAGTTTTTTAAAATATATAGGGGGGCGGCATTAGCAATAACTAATTAAAAAAGATACCGTTTTTAAACATTTATATAAAATTAAATAATAGGTATAAAAATACGTGAATAATAGCGTCTTAAAGAAAAAATTAAAAGAATCTTATAAGTATTTTTCTATTACTTATTAATTACGTGTAATAAAGTAAAATTACCTAAATAAGGTAATTATTTAGACCACTTTTTTAGGTTCCTATACTATTTTATTTAGTAAATATATATAACTAAAACTTAACTATACTCTTTTAGGTCTAGTTTAGATTACGTGATTAGTATTTTAAAGTATATTAATAATCTAATTATAAAATTATATTAATAATAAAAATTTAGGATATACTTATATAATCACTACTTACGTAATATATTACTAATATTATAGTATATAATAATATCTTTTTACTTTTATAAATTTAGAGTCCTATTCCTTTAATATAGCACAATATTTAATTAAATATAAATTTTAAGTTAATCTTCTTTTAAAAGGAAATACTTTTATTCTAATAATAATTTTTACTTTAAAAGAACTCCTACTAGTATTTATAGTACTATATAATATAATAAATATAAAATAATAATAATAATAATATTTCTTTACGTTTATCCGTGGGAGCTATATCGACTTAGTATACGCTACGTCCTTACTTAATATAAAGATAAGTAAAAACAGAGGCGCTATAACCTAGGGCCTATTAAATATAGGATTTTTCGAATTTTACAGCTAGTAGAGCGATAACTTAACTAATAACTTATTAGGCTATAGCGATTATAACAGCGCGCGGACAGAACTATGGGCAGAACTATATAATAATAATAATATAAATAAAATTAAAAGAAATACAGTTCTTAAAATAATTTAAAGAGTAAATAAAATTATTAATAGAGACTTAATTAAAAGTTCTAAAAAAGTATAGAAGACTATAGTTAAAAAATAGATAAAATATTATATAAAAATTTTTATAAATATATTTTAAAAGAGCAGCGTTATAATATTAATATAAATATAAAAAACCTATAATTATAAATAAAAATAATAAAAAAATACATTAAAATATACTAAAGAAAATATTTAAATTATTAAAAATATAAATAAATTTTTTTTTAAAAAAACTTAGCACTATAAATAGTAGAAATCAGAAAGGTATATTATAAAAAAATAAGTAATAATATAGTTAAAAAAAGAACTAGCTATTATTTAATAAAAAAGCAGGGTATTTTAATATTTTAATATATTTTAATATATTACTATTTATCTATATTTATATTATAGTTATGTCTTTTTAATATTAATTATATTAATTATTCTATTAGTTTTAATATATTATCCGCAATTTAAAACGCCATTTCCTTAGCTTTTAATTATTACGTATACGGTTTAGTACCTAATAGAGTTCCCTCACTGAGTTCGTACCCCTGGATCGTCGTCTATACGTACTTATTACTTTTTAATTAAAACGCTATTTAATTAAAAGATAAAACTAATTTAGTATTTACTAAAATACCTAATTTATTTATTATTTTTACTAGTTAAAACTATATTAATAAGGTTTTTATATCTAAAGTTAAACGGAAGATAAAAAGGGGTAAGTAACTTAATAAATTTTTTCGTTCTTTTTTTAAGATAATTATATATATATATATATATATTATATTATATTCTAATTATAATTTTTATATTAATATTAATTTATATTAGTACTTTAAAGTAGAGAACGCTTATATTTATAAAATAATAATCGTTTTAAACTAATTTAAGTATAATTAAAGTATATATTGTGTATTACCTAGCCTACAACACTAATTTAGCCCATATAAAAAATATATAAGACTATTTAATAACTAGGCTAAATAATAATAAAAAGGCTAATTTAGGTACATAATTAAGTTTAGAAAGTATAGAGACTATTTAAAACCTATTTTTAAATAGTAGAATATAAAATTATAGAAACTTATTAATAACTATATTTTATTACCCCCTAGCTATTATAAAATACTTATAGAAACTTATGGGTACTCTACTATATAGTAGTGATATATTATTTACTAGTTTATTATTAAAAATTTAAATATTTAACTTTTATATATAATTATATACTTAATATATAAATATATAAAATTATTTTATATACTTATATATTATAGATACTATTATAATATATATAAAAATAAGCAAACTTGACATCTTAAATAAAAAGTTATAATATCCTAAAGTAGGACTTTAAAAATTCTCTATATTTACTAATTCTTTTTACCTCTAAATCCCTTCGTAAGCAGTGCCTAATAACGTAAATAGAATACCCTAGTCTTTATCTTTAAAATTATATTATTTTTATATTTTTAGGCCTTATAACTAAAAGGTTATATTATTTTAAAAAATATAACTTTTTTAATTAGGCTTTTCTAATGTCGTCCCCCTATGTTACTAGCTTATAAAACTTTTTAGAATAAAGAATATATTTCTCCTTTATATATATATAATATAGCTCTTTAGCGATTTCTATTATAAATATCGTCCTATTTTTTTAGATTTTAGAAACTAATAATTTCTAATTTATTTTTTCCTTTATAGTAATAAATCTAATTTTTTAAAAGTTAAAAAAAACCTCTCCATATACCATATTATTACGAATCTTATTTTTAGAACTTTAATTACTTTTTTTATTTTTTATTTTAACACTTTTAGTCTTATAAGTCTAGTAGCCATTATATTATTTATATATTAATAATAATATATATTTTTAATTATAAAGCACTTAGTAAGTCTTATATTAAATAATTCTATAAGTATTATAATATTTAAACATATTATATTTCTTTTAACTAATACTATTAATTTTATTAATTCTATAAGCTTGCTAATATAGTATATATATTTTAAAATATAATATATATTTTTCTATATTTAGAATTTTATTAATTCTAACTTTAAAAGTATTAACGATTTTAATAATTATTTTTTAATACTAAAGCTTTTATAAATTAGAAAAGTATCTAAAATAAAAATTATAAAAATTTACTCTAACTATATTATAAAGCTTACTATATACTATATTTACTTAACTAATTATACTACTAAAGTAAATTATGTAGTAAATATATAAAACTAAATTAGTATAATAGTATCTTTAAAGATTATATATATTATTTAAATATACTACGCTATTAAAAGAAATATTTTAACTTATTTATATATATATTTGTATACTAATCGAACAAATAGTGTGGCTGTGGTGGCTTAGGGTAACTAAAAGTTTAACTTATTTAATTATTTAATTTCTTAAATAGGAGCTCTTAACTATTATATAATAGCTAAGAATTACGCGAGTAAATTTGGCTAGGGTTAGAATTAGGTCGCATTCACCACTTAGGTTTATACGTAAGCAGGAATATTAAAATTTTAATAAAATTTTAATAAAACTAACTATAACTTTATAACTATAATAGATTAATTAATAAAAATTAAATATAATATAGACCTACATATATACTAAAAGGCTAGAATTTAAAAAATAATATTATATTTATTTTAGCTTACTAAAAATAGTTATTTTTATTTTTAAAAGGCAAGACTAAAGATATTCTATATTTTAAATCTTAGACGTTTAGTATATTTATAGATTTATATTATAAAACATTTGTATTAATTAATGTATTATAGTTATAAAGTTATAGTTAATTTTATTAAGATTTTATTAAAAATTTAATATTCCTGCTCACGTATAATCCTAAGTGGTTAATACGACTCAACTCTAACCCTAGTTAAATTTACTAGCGTAAGATACTATAGTAAACGTAAATAAAATAATATAACTTATAAGTAATATATTAAAATAAAGTTTATTTAGATTAGGTTATTATAATTATTAATATCTATTTATAGTAGTTTTATACTATTATATAGTATAAATTTTTATAGAGCCTTAGTAAACTATTTAACTTACTTAACTATATAACTTATTATATAATTACGTAATTACTTTTAAGTATAAGTATAAAAGACTTATTTATTTTTTTAAATTACTATTTTATATTACATTTTATCTTGCCTACTAATATTATAAACTAATACTATTATTATAGACTAATTACGTAATTTAAAGTAATATTTTTTTATTAAATTTTTTATAAGTCTCTATACTACTTATTAAATTTTTTACTAAGATAATAACACTAAAGATATACTAAAGTAAATTATATATATATCTCGCTTATCTAGCCTTATAAAATAAAAAAGCTATACTTACTATTATTAGCACCTACGCCGTTTATAAGTAAAAAAAAAATCTACTATCTAGTTAGTAATACTGGCTAAATAAAAATAAAAGTATATATTTATAAAATCTATACGTCCTAGTAGACAGTCCTAAAGTTTATAACAGTTAACCTTTTTTTTTAGATTTTATTAGTATACTAATAAATCCATTTTATTTTATTACCTTAAGCCTAAAATTATAATTTTTAAAATTATAATTAACTTTTTTAACAATATTATATTTTATTATACTTTTTTATAAACTATTTACTTATTAATAACTTTATTATTAAATATTTTTTATAATTTATATATACAGTTATTTCTTTTATTATATATGGGAGAATAACTTTTTTTAGTCTATACCTTTTTTAGACTAGTAGCTAGATACTACTCTTTACCTACCTTTATATTAGAACTTTTATTTTATTAGTCTAGAATTTATTTATATAAAATAGTACACTAAGCAGGTTTCTTAAGTAGAGTAAAATAATATAATTAAAAAAATTATATTTACTAAAAGTTTATATACGCGTAGATTACTATAGAACTAATAAATTAATAATATATAAGAAAATAGGTTTAATTAATTTTAAATATATTTTAGTTAAGAATATTACTACTACTAAAAGTAGGTAGTATAATGGGTAGTAACCTAGCTAAGATTAGTATAGTAAAAGATATTTTAAATATAAAAAAGACTTATAGAAATATAATATAGTAGAGTATTTTAAGAATATAATAATATAGAATAAAATATAAAATAGCTAGACTTACTAGCCTTAATGGCTAGATATTCTTTTATAAGTACTAAATAACTATCTACAGGGTGGTGAAAAAAAGACTAATTAATAAAGATATCTTATTTAAAATAAAATAACTTTATAATTCGTTATCTAAAAAATATAAAAAGAATAGCGTTTTAAAGAAACGGTCTAGGCTATTCTATTTACCTATTTAGTGCCTCCTTACTAAGGGGTTTAGGAACAATTAAATATTAGTAAAATAAACACTTATTTAGGGCCCTACTTTAGGCTATTATAACTTTTTATTTAACCTGTGAAATTGGCTCATTTTTATATATATAATAACAGACACTATATTATATTAATATAGAAAATATTTTTAGATACTAATATATTTATAATATAATTATTAATAATAGTTAAATTTTTAATATTTCGATAACAAACTAGTAAATAATAAATTACTAGTATTTAATATAGTACCCCTAAGATACTATTAAGACTTTATAATAGCTAGAAAGTAATAAAATATAATTATTAATAACTTTTTAAAAGTTTATAATCTACTATTTAAAAATAGCTCTTTAATAGCTATTATACTTTTTAAACTACATTCTATACCTAAATTAGGCTTTTTATTTTTATTTAACGTAGATTTTATATAATCTTATATATTTTATATATAGGCTTAATTAGTGTTATAGGCTACGTAAAAAAAAATTTATTTTTTTAGTGTTAAATTTGTTTAAAACCTCTAGTATTTTATAAATAAGGGCATTACGTTACTTAAAATACTAATATTAATTAATATTAATATAAAAATTATAATTATAATATATTATAATAATATATAAAGATGTACGTATAATTATATTAAAATAAGAGTAAAAAAAATCTATAAAGTTACTTATTCCTTTTTATCTTCGGTTTATGTTTAGATATAAAAAAATTATTTTATATAATTTTTACTAGTATAAGAAATAGATAAATTATTTATATTAGGAAGTACTTAATTACTTTTATTTATTAACTATATAGTATTCCAAACTCTAGAATATTAAATTGTAACTACTAAAATAATTAATATAATAAATATTAAAACATTAAAACTATAACATAAAAATAGATAAAAAGTACTATATTTTAATATATTATAATATTAAAATAACTAGCCTTTTATTTAGTAATAGCTAGTTCTTTTTTTAATATTAGTATTACCCCTATTTCTATAATACGCCTTTCTAATCTCTCTAATTTATACTACTAACTTACTAAAAAAATTTTTTTTTAATAATTTATATTTATAATATTTTTAATATTATTTTAAGCCTATTTTAATATTCTCTTTTTACATTTTCTTTATAAATTATAGGTTTTTTTTATTTATATTAGTTTTATAAGACTTCTCTTTTAAGATACTTTTATGAGAATTTTTTTATAATATTTTAAATATTTTTAAACTATTATCTTTTATTTTCTTTTTTTGGGCTTCTAGTTAATTTTATATTAAGAATTCTATTTATTCTTTATATTATCTTAGGAACTCTACCCCTCTTAAGTTTATATATTATTATTATTATTATTATTTTAATATATAATATAGTGTTATAAATACTATTAGGAGTTCTTTATAAAAATATATATATACTCCTTCTTTTTTAAAACCCCTTTTAGTCGCCCCGAGCCACCACAACTACACTATTTATTTAATTAGTATATAAATATATATAGAAGCTCTTTTAAAGTAAAAATAATTATTAGAATAGAAGTGTTTACTTTTAAAAAAAGATTAACTTGAAATTTAAATTTTGTTAAATATTGTGCTATATTAAAGGAATAGGAGTCTACGTTTATAAAATTAAAAAGATATTAGTGTATACAATAACATTAGTAATATAGTATAAAAGTAGTAATTATATATACTTAGGATAAATGTTTATTATTAATATACTTTAAAAAACTAGTTCCGTAATCTATACTAGGCCTAAAACAATATAGTTAAAGTTTTAGTTAAATATATTTACTAACTAAAAAGTTATAGGTACCTAAAAAGGACGTTATAAAAACTACTATATTTAGGTTATTTTAGTTTATTATATGTAATTAATAAATAGTAACTTAAATTCTAATCTAAATCGCTATAGCTTTCTTCTTAAGACGCTATTATTTACGTATTTTTAGGCCTATTATGGAATTTTATATAGATTTTTAAAAACGATATCTTTTTTAATTACTCGTTCTTGTTTACTTTCCTATAATAACTTTCTTAGGTTTAAAGTTTATACGTCTAGTTACTAGATTAATTAATTATTTTATATATAATTATAAGTAGTAATTACTAATAACTTTAAAAATATATATAAGTAGTTACTAATATATAAATATATAGTTAGTATATAAGTAAAGTATAACTATATATAGTAGAATACTATACCTCTTACTAAAATATAGAGTATAATATTTAAGAGTTTAAAATTTATACTACTTATATATAATTATAAGTTATTTAGTATTTATTAAATTCTTATTACTAGGTTGTACCTCTGCTTTATTAAGCTTATTAAGTATACTAATTATAGAGTGCTAATAAAATAAAATAAAATAGAAGATCTATTATTTAAAATAATATAACTTTTTAACTAGTAGGCCTAAAAATATAATAAAAATAATATTTTAAAGAAAGCTAATAGCCTATTTAAACTAACTGCTTAGAGGGTAGTTACTAAGATGTTTAGTAGTAAAAGAAAATTAGTAAATATAGAATATTTTTATAACTCTAGTTTAGGCTATTATAACTTTTTATTTAAGAGATACAATTGGCTTATTTTTATATTTATAATAGTAAATGTAATATTACGTTAGTTCCTAAGTCATTTATATATATTAATATTTTAATTATATTATTATTAATACAATTTAAATTTTTAAAGCTTTTAAAAATAATCTAGTACAGGGGGGTAGAATAAAAAAAGGGTAATTAAATAAAATTAGGATTTAAAAGTTTTATAACTCTATAAGTGATATATTTATTTAAAACAAAGTCTATTAATAGAAAAAGTTATATATTATTATTTAATAAATTCTAATTAGGCTTAGCGTATATATAGCCTTAGGTACATAGTCTTAAACTTAAGACTTTTTTTTACTTAATTTTACGTATTTATAACTTTTTAACTAGTGTATAGACTTAGCTATAAAATATATATATATTAGTTTTTTATATATATTACTTATGTAACTATTTATAGTATAGATTAATAGTATCTTACTAAAATTATCTTATATTTTATTAAAATAAAGAAATTGTAAAAATTAAGAAATCGTAATAAATATCTTACCTAATTAAAATTTTATATAATTTAAAATATAATTTTAAATATTATCGTCGTAACTTATAGTTAATATTATATTATAAATATTAGATAATATAGATCTAGAAGTTGCCTAACGTAGTTAGGTAATAATAAAATATTAGTTTTATAGTATTTTATATAGTGTAAAATATAGAATAAGAATTATTTATAAAGGCATACACATACTCCTCCTTTTTTGAAACCCCTTTTGGTCGCCCCGAGCCACCACAGCCACACTATTTGTTCGATTAATATACAAATATATATAAGAATTATTTAATTATCTTTACTATATATAGACTTATAAGAATTTAAATTCCTAGCGATTTAAAAAGTGTTATAGTTATTACTAATATACAGGGAGGTAACACAAAAAAAGTCTAATTAAGAAAGATATCTGTTTAAAAAATTTATATAAAATTAAATAATAGGCCTATAAATACGTAAGTTATACCGTTTTAAAGAGTAAATTATAGAAAATCTTATAACGGTTTTACCTACTATATATTAATTAAGTTTAATAAATTAAGATTACTCTAATATAGTAATTTTATAAATACTTTTTTTAGGTTCCTAAAACTTTTTAGTTAGTAAATATATTTAACTAAAATTTTAACTATACCTTTTTAGGCCTAGCCTAGGTTACGTAACTAGATTTTTAAAATATATTAGTAATCTAATCATAAAATTATATTAATAATAAAAATATAGCTACGTAACTAACTAAATATTTAATATAGATATATAGATTTACTTAAAAATTATACTTATTATATCTATCTATATAATCCTTATTTAGTAAATATATATAATACTTATATATATATATATATTATTTTAATTTAAGTATAGATTTACCGTTTAGCACTTTATAAGTTTAAATTTATAATAATAGAAATACTCTATAAACTAACTATAAAAAATTTTATTTAAATATTATATACTTTTAAAAGCTACAACACTAATATTATAAAGTGCTATAATTACTACCTTAAATAACTAGACCACGTTTTGGCTGCTAATTTTAGATACTTATAACGCCGTTTTTAGAAACTAACTTATTATAAACACCCCCTAAATACCCCTGTACTAGTTTAAGGGTATATATCTATTAGGTTTTCTATTTTAGCTAGCGTAAGTATTAAGAGCCTAAAAACTAAATTAAAACCCTTCTAGGAGTCTGTTTTTTATTTCTTATTTTTAAACGCTAGTATTATATTAACTTAAACTAAGATTACTCTACTAGTAGTATACTTAAATCTCTTCTCTTCTATTCTATAGATATATAAATAAGGACTACCTCCTCTCTTTTACTATTCTACCTATCTATTAGCTTATATATTATCTGCCTTACCGTTTAAACTAGGGTTTTTTTTAGTAACTCCTTCCTCTCTTTATTAATCTATTACTATAAAGAAGTAATATATAATAATATTTAATAACTAATAATTCCTCTAATAGGAGCGAATATACTAAGTCTAATATATATAATAGTATAGCGTTAGATATAGATTTAATAGATAGTAAAACGTATATTACTAAAAATAGTCTTTACTATTAACTATAGTTTACATCCCTAGACTATAACCTTAACACTATTACCTTATTAAATCTATTAACTTTTACTAGTATAATTACTTTACGTACGTGCTATTATTACCGTTTAGAGAAGACGAGGATAGTAAGTAAGATAAAGGCGTAGAGAACTAAGTATAGCTTATTATTAAAAAAATTTTACGTAAGTACTATATTAAATAGTTAAAAACCCTTAATAAAGCGCATTATACTTAAGAGGACTATAAGAATAGTAGTACGTAGCTAATAGATTATATAAAAGTTCTATAGAATAAGTGGGTTATATATCCTAATATTCATAAAACTAGTATATATAAGACTAAACTAATATAATATAGATACTAGACCTATCTAAAAAAGAATAACTTTTATATATACACTATTATAATCACCCGTACGCTATATATCTTTTTTAATTAAATACTTAAATAGTAGTAAGAAAAACAAAAGAAAAGTTTAAAATTCTAAAATTAAAAACTCTTTTAGAATATAGTAGAAGATATTCTATCTAGTATATAAAAAGGTAACTAGTACTAAACTATATAATATAATAAACTAGAGTATATATAAGGTATTTACGTTTTTTTACTTTCTTTAAGGTTTACTATACGTATTATATCTAATCTACAAAAGAGTAGGTGCTAAAAAAGCTAGCTAAAAAATATAACTTAAAAATAATAGAGCGAGATAAGGCATATATATATATAAAGAATTAGGCCTTAGTACTATAATTAAATCTAAAGATAAGTAAAAAAATTATATTTATAAATGCTATAGGATCTAAGCCTAACTTTATTTATAGTTTAGTAGTTTTACGGCGAATTAGCTAAAAGTAATTTTTAATTTCTATTATTAATATATCTAAATTATGCTACTACGAGATTTAGGAAGTAGTTTTTTTTATATTTTATAAGAATTTACTTTTAAATTTATAGTAAAGTTTTTTAGAATTAAAGATATATAAGTTTTTAAATCTATTAACTCTATTTTAATATATATATTACTAATACGTTTTATAAAAATATTTTTCCTCTTCTTAAATTTATATATAACTAGATTCTTATTTTTAGTTTATAAGTTTTTTTTTTTAGAATACTATTTTACAATTAGATATTTATACTATATAATCTAATATTTAAAAAAAAATTAAGTAAGTTTTATATTCTATTAAGTTGTAATAAGCTATTACTACGTTTTAATTAAAAATTATATAATATTTTAGTATTTTAAAAAACTATAAAAAGTTTAAATAATTATATTACTTTTTATACTATATTTAACTTTTCTATATTAAAGTTTTAAAAGAAATTAGAAAATTTATATATATTATTTATTTTTATTTATTGAAATATATCGGAGAGAAAGTTTTTAATAATAATAATAAGTCTTATACATTATTATATATAAAATATATAACTAATATAGTACATAAAGAATATTAGTAAAATAATATAAAATTTAATAATGAAATATAGTAGTATAGGGCTTTTTTTAAAACTACTACCTTTTATAATATATTATAATTAATATATAGGTTATTGTACGGGGTATCTGGCCCTAAAATATATTAATATATATTATTTATACTATATATTATTTAATTAATTTTTATAAATTATAATAATTATTAAAAGTAAGTTAAAAAGCATATACGCTAGCCTAAAAGTAATATAATAGTATAAAAATGTGTATACTTTTACTATATACACGAGTATAAAAAGGCGTATAAAAGGGAAGATAATAAGAGTACTATACTAAGACTTAAACTACTATCTATATATAGCTAGTAGTAGTACGTACGCTTTTACTAAAAAAGTTTTAATAAAAAAGGATATAAAGTTTAGTAAAAATATTATATTGAAAGTATACTATAAGGTAGGTTATAGCTATTTTATATAATATTTTTTTATAATAATTCTTACTATTATAAATTACTTTATTATTATAGCAGCTTAGCAGCTAATATATACTATATTATATTATATATAATAGGCTAAATATATTAAAGTTTATATAGTTTTAGCTATTCTATATAAAAATCTATTTTATATATAAATTAATATTACAATAACTATAGAAACCGTAACTAATATTTAGTAAAAAACTACTTAGTAGATAAGTATTTAATAACTAAAAAAGAATTAAATTATTTACTAAATTATTATTACTATTAAAGTATACCGTATTATAGATATTATTTATATAAAAGTTCTAAAAGTGTTTAAACTACTAGTACTCTAAAGAATAGTAAAACTAAATTTAAAAGCTAAGTAGAGTAGATATATTAAGATATAAAATTTAGTTAAATAGGACTTTCGCGATACTACTAATTAGTATTAAAATAATAAATAAATAAAAAATAATAAAGACTAAATACTATAGATAATAACTAATAAAGAAAGTATTATTAAAACTTAAAAAGTTATAAAGATTATTATATAAGTAAAAGTTATTACGGTAACTCTAAGCGACTTTTAGTTTACCTTTAATACTATATAACTATTTTATTAATAACTAAACGCCCTGGTAACTTATTTAGGAAGATATATAAATTAGTATATAACTAATTAGTTATAATCCTAGCTATTTAGGTTCTAGTATCTAACTAAGGCTACATAAGATAAATAGACGTATTAGATAGAAAAAGAAAAAATTTCTTTTTTATTTAATATTTTATATTTATACGTAAATACCGAATAAAGTATAATTAATTCTATTTTTTTTAGTTAGGCTAATCCTAACTTATTACTTTTATAATATTACGTTAAATTACTATTAACTAATATAACTATTTTAATAAACTAGACCTTAATACTATAGGTAATAATAGAATAGATAATAATAATATAGGAGACCTTTTAAAAGGTAATTTTATAAGCTAAAAATTACTAGAAGTAGGCTTAGTATAAAGCCTAATAAGCGTAAAATAAAACGTTTAAGAATATAATAACCTATTTATAACCTTAGTATAAACCTAATATAAAGGCTCTATATAAAGAGCTTTCTCTTTAGAAGTCTATTTATTTTATACTAAATACTTTTATTTTTACTAAAAAGTTTATAAAGCTTTTTAAGAAGCCGTTTAAAAATAGTTTAATAGTTATAATAACTATCTATTTAAGTAATAGGCTCCCTAACCTACCTATATTTACTAGTAAAAGAAAGAACCTACCTCTATTTATCTTTTAATTATATTTAAAGCTAAAGGGTAATACTAACTACTATTCTATAAAACCCGCTAAGTTAATTTATACTTACTTCTAACTTAACTATAATCTAGTAATGTTTACTAACTTTCTAATTAATTTTAAAATAACTATAGTAGAGAAATTAATCGCCTTTTTATACGTAACTTATAATAACCTAAATAATACCTTAATAGTTTAGAGTAAGCTAAATAACTTAAAGTAAAAAAAAGCAGCCTTTTTTAAACTACTTTATTAAGTTTTAACGCCTTATAGTAGACACTTAACTTAATAAGGAAGTATAAATTAACGTTTTATAATAAACGCTTTTAGACAACCTATAATACGTAATAGTAAAAGCTAGAATTTCCTGAAACTTAAATAACTACGCTAACCTAATTATATAATATAATAATAATTTTTAATATTTATCTATATATACTAGCAACTAACTATTTTACTCTAGTGAAGACTTATTTTTATAATAGTAACGCGACCTTAATATAATAACAATTAATATAATATCTTATATATACTTATTAGTCTAGAAAGAAAAACTAATATAAAAAAAAGGGACTTTACTTCTACTATAGGACTTATAGATATATAACTTAAAACTATAATAAATATAAACTTTTTTAATATATTAAGTATAAAGATATACACATACTCCTCTATTTTTGAAACTCTTTTTAGTTGCCTATACAGCCACTACAGCTACACCCTTTTATTTAATTAATATATAAATATATAAAATAAATATAAAATAATTTATATATAAGCTATATATCTCTATAGCTCTCTAGCTAAATAATTATTTTTATTTACAATAAGACTTAAACGCGCTATTAAATATTAGCTTAAGCTTTTATACCTTATAATTATACTTATAATAATACTTATTACTAAGAAAAGTATAGTTTTAAAGATAAGTTACTTAATGAAACTACGCTAAATATAAGTCTTAATAAACTTATAGATTACTCTTCTAAGTAAAACTTAAAAAAGATAGATTAACATTCTTTATATAATTTAATAAAATAGTACTAAGTAATTAGTAATTACTTTAGTTAATACTAGAGCTACAGAATTTAGGTTTATTTATTAAAATTTTACGTATAACATAAAACTATATTTATAGCTACTACTCTATATAATATAGCCTACTTGATTTAATAGAAAGTAATTAGATAATAGATAAATTAAGTATATAGTTAGTATACGCCTATACTATTTAAACTATATAAAATAGGTTAAACTCTATATAATAATTATAGGTTAATATTAGATAATCCTTAAACAGCCCTAGATATATAAGTATTAAGTAAGGCTAAACTATAATATAGAGTAGTTAGAGTTTATAGTAAAACGCTATTATAAATACTACCTATATATAGGTAAAGTACTTAGTAATAAAAGAGTCTTTTATAATAGCCTAAATAATAATTTAATTATAAATCTAAATAGTACTATTATAATTAGTATATACTAATTACGCCCTACTATCTTATACCTAAGGACTAAGGCCTAATATAATTACTAGTAAAAGATTATAAACCGCTAGTTAAAAGATAATAAACCTATTCTAATAAGTAGTATAGGCTAGCCGCTGTTAATAAATAAACTAGCTCTAGTAAAAGAACTAAAAGATAAAGCCCTTTACGTAATAATACTAAAGATAAATATTTGTACTATATAAGTGGTGCCTCTACTAAGGCTAGCTTAAAAATAAAAATATAAGATTTTTATAGTATTAATAGCTAATATTAATAAATACTAGTAAAAGAAAAAATATTTTAGCTACTAAAGTACGGTATAAGTATTATAATTTATTATATATTTCCTTTTATAAAGCGGTAGATAGACTATCTAAGTACTAACTATATAACTTAAAGATTAAGCTTTAAAAAAGTAAGTAGTATAAATTTAGCCTACTATATAGTATATTTTAAAATAAACTAAAAGTACTAAGAAAGTACTTTATAGAGTATTTAGTAAAAGACTTTATATATACTAGTAGGTCTTTTATTATCTTACCTATTATTTTTATGAGAAAGCTAAATAAAAAACTATAATTTTATATAGACTATAAAGCTCTAAACGCTCTAATAATTAAGAACTTATATCTAATTCTCTTACTATAAGAAATACTTAGTTACTTAAGTAAAACTAAATATTATACTAAGCTTAATATTATTACCGCCTTTAATAAGTTATAAATAGTAAAGAGAGATAAATAATTAACTACCTTTTATATAAGGTATAGCCTATTTAAGTACCTAATTATACTATTTAGACTAGCTAACGCCCCTAGTACGTTTTAGTATTATATAAATAATATACTATAGCCCTATTTAGACGTATTTTATACAGCGTATATAAATAATATTTTAATTTATAGTAAATTATTAACTGAGTACTACTAATATATACGTATAGTATAAAAAACTATAAAAAAAGTAAGCTTATAACTTAATATTAGTAAGTATAAATTTTACTAAATTTAGATTATATATTTAAAATACGTAATTACTATAAAGTGTATTTAGATAGATTCTAAAAGAGTAGAAGTAATATAAAAATAAAAATATTTTAGAAATATAAAAAATATTAGGGCCTTTTTAGGCTTTATAAACTTCTATTAATAATTTATATTAGATTTTTTAAAATTAGAGTTACTGCTAGTAAACCTAATAAAAAAAACTAAGTATTTTATTTTAATAGCGCCTATAAATAGGTATTTAACTAACTAAAAGAGACTTTTATAAGCACCCCTATACTGCGTTACTTTAATCTAGAGCTACTAATAATAATAAAAACTAATACCTCTAACTATATTACGGCTAGAGTCCTATTATAAAAGAATAAATTAAGACAACTATAGTTAGTAGTATATTACTTTAAAAAAATAAACTCTACTAAAGATAACTATAAAATTTATAATAAAAAATTACTTATAATAGTCTACTACTTTAAATAGTAGAGACCTAAACTAAAAAATACTATTTTTTTAATTAATATTCTTAGTAACTATAAAAACCTATAGTACTTTACTATATATAAAGTAACTAAGCTACTACTAAGCTAAATAGTTAGAATACCTTTTACGCTTTTAGTTTATAATTACCTATTAACCTAAAAAGTAAAAAAAAAAAAGCTAAATATACTTACGCGCAGGTTATAAGACGCTGTAGTATAAAAAAAAGCTAAAATAGTTTAGAATTAAATACTACTACGCCTAAAGCTATTTAGGCCTACTATAAAAATATATTTTATAAAAATAAATAAATAAATTATATAGATTATTAACGATAAGTACCTAAAAGATAAACTAATATTTAAAACTTTTAAACTTTTACGTAGTAGAGCTTATAAATTAAAAAAAAATTACGTTTACTATTATAGTTATATAATAATACTAAACTATAATAAATTAAAAATTAAGCTTATATACTACGCCTATAACTCTTTTATAGGCAGGTACTTAAATAGAGATAAAACGCTTAAAATCTTATAAAAAAAATACTACTAGTCTAAAATATTTAAAATTATCAAATAATATATAGTCTACTGCTATATTTATTATAAAATAAAGGTATTTTAAAATAAGTACTATAGTCTACTAAAGCCTTTACCTATTATAGAGTAATAATAGTAATATATTTTTATAAACTTTATAGTAAATCTACTAGACTTAGAAAAATATAAATATATTATAGTAGTAGTTAATAAACTAAATGAGTACTACTACTTAATACTATATAAAAATATTACTATTCTAGAGAATACGCGGCTTTTCCTATAGTATATATAAACTAATTAGGGCCTATTTATAATAATAGTATTTAATTAAGATATTTAGTTTATTTTAGCGTTCTAGATTACACTTTATAGTTAGTTAAAAATTATAATACTACTATCCTTAGCGTATTATCTAGAAATAGATAAATAGATAGAAAATATTAATATAGCTATAAAATAAGTGCTATAAGCGTATATAAACTATATACAGAATAACTAGATATAATAACTACTTATAGTATAATTTAAAACTAATAATACTATTTTAGAATTAACTTAAGCGTTACCGTTTTTAATTTATTAGGGATAGAATCCTTAAATAGGATTTAACCTTTTTAGTAGAAATACTTATTTCGGTTATTAATAGAGACTTCATATAGTTATAGTTAATTAAATAGTAAAAAAAATAGTAAACGTAATAGAACTTATTTATAAAAAACTAACTTAGGCGTAAATATTATACTAAGAGTACGCGAATTATATATAATAGTTAATATTTATCTATTAGATAGATAATTATATATAGCTAAATATAAGGAATTTTAAAATTTAGTACTAGTCTAAAAAAGCTAGACTAAAAAAACGTTAGCCCTTATAAAATTAGTATAGTAGTCTTATTATATATCTATAAATTAAAGCTACCTAATTTAATAAAAATATACTTTATATTTTATATAAATTTACTTTAACTAGTAAAGCTAAAAGACGCCTACTTACTAAAATAGTAAATAGAGTCTTTAAAACTAATAGTAATTAATTTAGAACTAAAATACTATATTAAAAGAATTATTAATCTCTACTTTAATTAACGTAGGAAAAGATATAAATATTAAGTTAAGTAGACTAAATATAATAACTTAATTTAAAAACTAGTAATTAAGTTTATTAACTCTACTACAGTAAAGGAGTACTATTAAAACTACGTAAAAATAAAGGACCTAAGGGAATTTAAAAAGAATATTTATAATAACTAAAAACTAGCGACTATCTATAATAACTAAAAACTAGAGATTATAACTATAAATCTTTATAAACTTAAACTATAAAAAAAGAGAGTAACCTACTATTATAGTAACCCTAAGCGCCTTTTAATTTACTTTTAATACTATATAACTATTCTGTTAATAACTAAACGCCCTAGTAACTTATCTAAAAAGATATATAAGTTAGTATATAATTAATTAGTTATAATACTAGCTACTTAGATTTTAGTATTTAGCTAAGGCTAAGCGAGATAGATAAACGCGTTAAATAGGAAAGGAAAACTTGTTTTTTTATTTAATATTTTATACCTACACGTAAATACTAAATAAAGTATAATTAACCTTATTTATTTAGTTAGGCTAACTCTGCTTATTACTCTTGTAATAAAGGTAATAAAATTATTTTAAATACTAAGCGCGAAATACGAAGGGCGAAAAGTAATAAAAGAAATAGCTATATAGAATTAGTATATTTAGGGTTATAAAAGTTTATAAAAAATAAGAAACGTATTAAGTAATAAGTAAACAGCGCTTAAAGTATTATAAGTTAACTAGTAGACGGTATAGTTAGTTATATTTTTATAATTTTAAAAGTAACTATTAAATAGTTACTAGACCTAAGCTTTTAATAATTATATAACTAACTTACTATTAATAAAAGAACAGTTTAATAAGAAGAAGAATAATAATTAAATAAATAAGTGCCGGCCTAAATTATAATAACTTATATTTATTTAGTATATATTTGTTAATAATATTATAACTATTTGTGTTTTCTTTAACTAATATAAGTAACTTAAATATATTCTTAAATATTTAATAAAATATTTAAAATATTAAAACCTTAACTATATAATTAATTAAAAAAGGTAGGGCTAGTAGTATACACTTTTATACAATATTAAGAAATAGTTAAAGTATAAATAGTTAGTATATAATATAAAATAGTAGTTTACTAGGACTAAAATTAAAAATAATATTAGAGAGGTATATAGTAATCTACTCTTAGTATAAGAGAAACTAAGTAATACTATTTTAGCTCCTACAGGACGTAATCTAAAAAAAAAATATAAAAATAAAATAAAGTTATTTATACTATTATACGGTATTATATTATTAAAAAAAATAAAATATACTTATTCTAATTAAAATAATTAAACAGATATATTACACCGCCTAGTAAAAGTAAAGGTAATACCTAGCTAGATTTTAATAAGAAAGCGCTAGAAGCTACTAAAATAGCAGTATATAAAAAAATAAAACTAAAAATATACTTTATTTACTAAAGTAGTAAGAATCTGCTTACAAAACTACGCATATACGTATATTATATCTTAAAAGATCTTAGTAAATATTTTAAGAGAAAATATCTATAGGATATTAAAAAAGTAAATTAGCTTAGCTATAATCTCTATTAAGTATATCTTAAAGGTAAAATAAAGTTATAGCGATACGTATATAATATTTATAGTATAGTTTTATAAGTATACGTATTAGTAAGGGAGTTTTAAAAGTAAAATAAGTTAGAATAGTACGTGTATTTTGTTAGTGTGGTTATGCATTTTTCATTTATAGGCCAAGGCTGGCCCGCTTTGTCCGTTGATACGAATCCATTAAACCGGCCATTTCGGTAAGCTAGGAAACAATATCTGTTCACACCAATGTACTTTATGGTGGGCCTGAAGCGGTAAAATCCTCAGGAACATACTCTAGTTTATTATGACGAGCGATTCGGGTCGAAGGCTAAAGCTCACACGCCCATACCTGAACCACCTCTCTGACAGTTAGTTTGGTGGGATCTCATTCACGCTTGAAAATATCTGGAGTCGAGTTTACCTCGAGAAAATCCAATCTATCAGTCTAGAATAAAAAACACTATTACAAACAAAGCCACTTTTTCGCGCCTCCCCTTCTTTGCTGGGCTCTGAAAGTTGTACTGTACCTCTCTACAGGCGTATATCTTTGGAATCAATTGCACCCTGACCGCATTTCGAGTTCCTACTTTCCGAGGAGCACTACGCCCTGCCAACGTTTGCTGCATCCTTCGCAAACTTCCAGCCTGTTGCAAGTTAGTGAAGGTTCAAGAACCAGGGTCTCAGCACAACAGTTAGGTGACCCAGAGAACAGAGGTATGTTGCATCAGAGGCTCAATTCAAAGGCCGTGATGTATGATACCCAATGTCATGGATGCCCCGGCTGTTATGTGACGAATGTGGCTTACAATTGTTGTACCATATGGTGTAATGTGTGTCTCGTGCAACGAGTTGATCGCCTAATTATCAGTCAGCCAGGAAATTATTAAGCTTAAAAGCCTGATACATATCACAGGCTATAGTAGCCTAGAGTGCACCATACGGTCTTGGGCTTGCTTCCAGACCCGGGTACTTACCAATTGCCTTAACATGATTTCTGTCGGCGAACTCTGGTATCGCCTCTCCCTGGAAACTGTATCGCCGAACAGATTGCCTGGAACATTTCCACGTTTCTATAGGTTTGCCTTGTTCGCACGTTGCGCCTTTGAACTGGTGGCAGAACTCCTTCACCTTGCCGATTTCCTCCGGGTTACCAGGATCTTTGAGGAGCTCGTAACCCTTAGCCGGGAAATCGAGTTGACCCTTGCCGTTCTGCGTAACTGTGCCGACGATGAGTCTCCTGTGAGATGGGATGACGCTACTGGCTTTGTGGATAAGCATGTACGTTTTCCCAAGCTTCAGGTCCCTAATGCCCTTCTTCTTCGCGGCCTGCAAAGCTCTCTTGTAATCTTCAGTTGGCTGTGGGCAGGCATCACCCGTGGCGCGTCTGCCGTGCTTGCTGTTCTTTCCATGCTTCCCGTTGGCGCTGCAGTGGTTTTTCTTTGGTTTTGTATGCTTAGCTGGCTTCTTCCCTGAGGTCTTCCCCTTGTGGTGAGGCTTCGGCTTCGGCTTCTTGTGCTTCTTTGCAGTCTTCTTAGGCCTTTTAGTCTTTGTCTTCTTGTGCTTCTTCGCAGTCTTCTTAGGCCTCCTGGTCCTCGTCTTCTTGGGTCTGGCTCTGCCCCTGCCGCCGCGAGCTCGTCGTTTTTCGAGGTCGGCGTCAAACGTATCGTCCTCTTTTGATTCAAGACCAAGGTTGGGGTCTTCGATTGCCCTTTTCACAACCCTGAGGCCATTATTGTACTCCCCAAGACTGTTTGCATTCGGCGCATTCCAGTCGGTTGGGACTGAGACCGCAAGGAGGCCCAACAGGCCGAAAAGCAGGAGCGTGAAGCTAAAAGCACGCATGTTGTAAAAGAGTGAAGAATGTTATGTAAGAGAAAAAGAGTGACAGACGGAGTGCTTGGAGGCCAGCCTCAAAGGAGAGAAGATTCGCGTTAGTAAAGACTGTAGAGATATGGTTATTTGGAGCCCAGCACTAATGCTATCTTTATAGCACTGAAGGATGCACGAGAGCTCTGTCCAGATACTCGAATCCTTTCCCCATCTGTTTTGTAAAATACATACAATCAAACGGAAGTCCGAACAGTCTCGCTACTACGTCTCATCGAAATTACACCGAGACAGTTAGTGGCGGGCAAGGGTTCTCAGGTTCTCCTTTATCGTCGTTACCGACCTGAATAGATTATATAACAACTAGTATAAATAATAATACATTAATTATAGTAAAAAGACGTACTAAATAAAAATATAAAGGGCGGCCTACTACTAAAACAGAGATAAATATTTAATAAAGGTAAAAGATAATAATATTAAATAGTAGTAAAAGTAAATACTAACTATAATACTATAAAGGATAGTAATCTATAAAGACGCTTTATCTAATATTATTTTTATTTTCTTTACTAATAGCTTAACTATAACTTTATAAGAGCTAATAGCTATATCTAATACTAAACCTAAAATAGAAATTATTATAATGTTTATTATTAATAATATTATAAATAACTCTTTTAGCTACTATAAGTATACACGGATTACTAATATTATTAATAATAATATTAAGTTTATAAAAAAAAGAAGTAAAATTATTAGTAAAAGTATAAAAACTAAAATAAAGATTATTAAAAAATAATAAAAGCTTAAATTTCTAAAACTATACTTTAAAATTTTAGAGGAGTAAATCTATAGGTTTATTTATTTTTATTAAAGATATTTTTTACTTATATTAATAGAAGTAAATTTCTCCTATAAAGATAATTACTAGTATATCTAAAATTAACTTCTTTCTTTTTAAATAATTATTAAAAAATATAGCTAATAGGGCTAATAAAAAGGTAGACTCTCTTTAATAAAATAGGCTATAGAAAAAAAAATTAATAAATATATTAATACTATATACATCTAGGATTTCCTAAATATAAGAAAGTAGTATAAGGATAATAGTAATAGTAAAAAGTTAGGTTAATAATAAATTAATTAATTAAGTATTAACTTTATATATAATTATACGTAATATTAATAAAGTGATATAATAGCTTTATATTAAAGAGTGAGTAGCGGGTAAAACAGTCTTAACTAGACTTAGTTAAATAATATTACTAATACGTTCGTACCTTAGCGGCGGTCTAAGGTAGAGCTTTTATTATTAAGCGTATAATTGCCTACGGTTTTTATATCTTTTTCTTAACTATTTCTATTAAAGTTTAGTACTAAGTTATATACTAGCTATTTATACTATTTATAAAATAGACTTTATAACTCTTTCTCCTTTAATAAACTATTTACTATAAATATAAATTTATTTACTAACGACGCTATACGTACTATATAGAAAATATATATAAATAATATAGTATACGGTCTAAAGTAAATAGTAATAGAATTATAATTATAGCTGGTACTAATAGGTTATAATTATAAAGAATTAGGTAAATACTATATAAACGATTTTTTATTTTTAGGTATACTATATACGTAACTATAAAAATATTAATTATAAAATTAATATATTTAGTAAGCTTAAGGAGTTTAAGAATAATTTTAATAAATATATTTATAACTTAGTTTAGGCGTATATTAATAAGTATATTACTAAATATATTACTAGGTATATTAATAAAGAATTAGTAGAGTGTAAAGTTTAATTTTTAATATAATTACCTACTATATTATTATTTATTTTAAAAGAGATATATCTTTTAATATTATTTAAAAATAGTACTAATATTAGTAGAATATTCTTTATAGGGCTACTAAAAGTAGAAGATAAATACTATAAAAATATTTTAAAGAAAAATTAAGGATAGTAAAATATTTAATTATAAAAAGTTACTATATATCGACTATATAGATAAGGTATTTAGTAACTTTATACTATTTATAAAATAAGATTTTATTTAAACGTATAAATATAAAAATCTAGTATTAACTTTATTAACTTTCTTATTATATAACTAAACTAGTATTAAAATTTATAATATATATTACGTTGCAAAAACACAGAGTTATATATTGCTAGGTGCCGAAACATAAGACATATTGCTAACAGGTCGATGAATGCGGAAAAATAATAAAAGTGCCTTAAGTAGCAATTGTCAGTTAAGTCCCGAAGCATTGGCTGCTCTTCCTCATACTGTGCCGCCGGCGTTTGGTGCTGTGCCTCTCCGACTCTCGCCAGATTAGGTATTCGGCCCCAGGCGTTTGTGCCACGCCGCCGGACATGATGTACGCCCAACGACGATGCAACATCCTGAGGAGTATGACGCGAGCCAAAGCAGCATCGTGGCAATCGGGCAGAAGTTTCAGAAGCCCGCGACTTTTGACTGCCTTGCGTGGTGGTTATGTTACCGTGCATGTGCCGCCGAGGAGTACCTCTGCCATCGAAACGCAAACGCGGCTGTGCTGTGGCTTTGGAGAAAAGCGCATAGATTGTGGCGTTAGTGAAACGACGCACAGGGGTGCGCTGACTATAATAGCCGACCTAGCTACTACCCGGTCTGCACAATCACGCCGTCTTACGACACCCACACTCTCACTCTGAGCCGCCCCGTTCGACTTGACCTCTTGACGCAGTTCAAATTCTGAAGATGTGCTTTCGCCTATGGAGATTTGCACGTGGGCCGAATAAGAATACAGCAGTCGAGTTTGAGGAGTGGTTCCAGAATGTCACCCAAGGTACGAAACATTAGGCATCTGTCTATACGCCAAAATCTTTGGGCGACTAATTATATCCAGACGATATAAGAAACCATTTCCTTGCATACTTCAAGGAGGGAAACGAAATCTGGGACCCACTCTACACCAAAACCGACCGCAAGTACTTTGACGAGCGCATGGCCGGCCTCGTTGCCGCTTCCGATGACCGCATCCCGCTGAATTCGATCATTGGCAAGCTCTCACAAGCCCACCCTTCCAAAGCTGATATCATACAATCTATGACCCCTACACTTGAACAACTGATTGTGGCCTATGCCTCCTTTCCATTCTCAACCCCTGTTGTACTTACAAAAGATGCGTTGTGTCGCGCAATCTTGCTACTAACGGAACGGGGCTGGTGTTGTTGGAGGCAAGGCAAGGGGACGTCTATTCGGTCGCGTTCTGACGAAAAGCAACTGTCATTTCTTTACTCAGCATTAGTGTGTCCACCCGCTGGAGCTCCGACACAGGGCGACGTTCTTGATGTTGTATGCAGGGTTCGTTATCCTTGCGATGTACACCGAGGTACCATACTCAACGGCTTAAACTATCTCCAACGCCATCCTGATACCGACTTTATACCACTGGCTGAGCGGCTGCAGCCTGTGCAAGATGCGCAACCCCTTGATCCACTACCTGTCTCGCAAATACAGCTTCTACACACCTTTGCAGTGGCCTTTACACCTCCGTGGTTTAAAGAGCCGGTCCCTCCTGGTTTTGAAGATAGCGAGAGTATAAATGAGGAGCAGTTCATTACGTGGGCCAAAGAGGTAAGTAAAGTTCTGTAGACGAAATTGGCGAGACACGTTCCGCTTGTGCTAACGTTAGGCAGGCTAGGCTACTTCTCTGTTTACACCGGCTTTTTGAGGTCTTTCTCCCGCCTTTGAAGTAGAGGACACAAATCTATGTCGCCTACCAAAGAGTTTTCTGAACAGGACACCAGTGAGTGGCACGGCACGATCGAGAAGGGATGGGGTGCATGGCTCGGCGTATGGAATTTGTGCAAGTCCTGGAGGTTATGGACAGGTCTGTGGTAGAGATATGAGGACTCAATAGAGCTTGCAGTAAGGCATGTCTTATCCAATTTACCGAGCACATGGTCCTCGAGGGTTCTTCACTGTCCGCTGCGAGACTGTCAAATGTCGAGATTGCACCGCTACAAGTACGAGAAAGCTGTGAGCGCCTCGAACCAAAAGCGGAGATTGGGCGCAGTGAACTTTAGCCTTCTATACCACCTAAGATGAGCGTGTGTACAGCTTGAAAAGTATCGGAGGAACTGCTGGCGATGAATGAAGACATGGGGGCCGGCGCACCCAGCCTCTATAAGTAGGGCGTCGTAGCATGTTTGTAGATCGTGGTCGTGCTGCGATTGCTGTTCCGCTGCTCATTTAACCTTTTTTGAGGACGAGCAGCGAGGTCAGAGTGATAAGCAGCAACGGCAATGGGTGGAGGCGCGGTAAGTGTACCGCCAGCATATTCAATATCATGTGCACTATCGGGGTGAAGCACCATTTTGAGGCTTCGCCGTACTTGCTTGGAGCCGCTAGCTCCCACGACCAATCCGTTCCCCCTAACATTATTACCAGCCTACCAGCCCTTAGTAGCCGCTGCCTATCCATCGCCCAGAACTCCTCTGTGCATACACACGTTGAGAAGCTCTTAAACACCTAAACAAGCCCGCCTTCACTATCTAGTTTCTGGCTAGGATCATCATTATTACGACAACCCTACTAGCTTATATACTTTAAACACACCCAGCTGAATTCTTTCTATAGATATAGCAGACCTTTCAAAGAAATATTCTGGTATTTAGGACTCTTCCTTTCCTAACTAAAGGCCTAGAGACCTCGCGCGTCTGATTTCACTATCTACAAACTTCTCTATCGACTAAGCTTATATCCTTAGTTTAATCTTACTATCCTCATAATATAGTGGTCTTCGAGTTTCTATATCCTCTTTTTATAGTTTCTAAACATCGGTAACGCCTGTCCTTTAGGGGACCGCGAAGACGCTCATACTACTACCTTACAGGCACGCGATAATACTTTCTAGCGTCGTATTAGGATTAGTAGAGGGTCAGGAGCTGATAATTCCGCTAGTTAAATATTTAATATTTTCACCCTCGGAGATTCGTCGACACCTAGAGGTTGCAGTGCCCAGATAAACACTGTGAACGCGTGGTTGAAAGATGCCATAACATTGCAAGACGCAATTGTGAAAGCGTACAGCAATTACAAATCCGACAAAGGTTTGAGACAGACTTAGCATGGCGAACCTAGCGTCGACGTACCGAAACCAAGGCCGGTGGCCAGAAGCCGAAGCGCTATTTATGCAAGTGATGGAGACTCGCAAGACGAAGCTCGGAGCAGACCATCCCTCCACGCTGACAAGCATGAACAATCTTTCAGTTACTTACAAACACCAAGGCCGATGGACAGAAGCTGAAGCGCTGGACGTGCAAGTGATGGAGATGAGCATTTCTTCGCACCTGTTCTATGGATTCCTTTAGACGATTTTGAACTTGTGATCATCACAAACACTAACTAGCATGGCTAGTCTCGCATATACGTTAAAGGATCAGGGCTCTACAAGCAGGGCGATTTCCCTAATAGAGGACTGCTGCGACCTGCAGACAGTAGCCCTGGGTCCTCAACATCCATATACCATATGATCTCGCGAAACTCTCATAACATGGCGGCTGGAGGCTATAGATCTAGCAAGCAGAATGATTTCTAGCGAGATAGAGGTGTGGCAAATACATGTTCACTTCCAAGCGCCAGGTCAGATACAGCACAATCCGCCGACCAATCACCATGAAGTGTAGCCTATGTGAGAATGGTACTTTGACTTACCATCTCTAGTAAGGAGGACGGCCGACCCGCACCGGCCATGATCTTGCGCCGGAGGTGCTCGATTTTCGGTGTGGATGAAGAAAGGGTTTTGGGGGGACGCGATGTCACTGACGGGGAAGACTGGCGCAGGAGTGGTCGCTAAGAGATTTAAAGCACAGGCCACAATCTGATTAGATCTGGGGAGGTTGAAATCTGGGAACCTGGCCCCGGAACCCGGTCTAGTGCGGAGACCAAAAAGTGGTCTACTGCGAGACCCAAATGCCTTCTTTGTAGCTTATTACAGCAGCAAACAACTCTGAGAGACTGTTTTTGGGCTTTATTCCGTCGACGTCTCTAGGGCCTCATAGTAGTACACAGGTGTGTTCTGGGAACGGTGCGGGTCTTGGGAGTGACTACGCCACGCTCCTCGCGCTGGTGCCCATTTTGATGTACGTACGATTATTGCTCGTGTCTGAAGTCGGGCATAGCCACGCTAAAAATAGGTGCAACGGATGTAGAGCAGAAAACCCCGAACGATTATTCGAATATCGCTTTTTGAAATTGGGAATCGAACATGTGCGCGTGGACCAGGTTCCCGCGCGGGCTGCTTCCACACGGGCGGTGCTTCTCTAAAGGCAAGTCCCACGTTAGTAGGTTAGGGGATACGGTCTATCAGTCCCTACGCCTTAAGCGCCTATACGCTATAGTCCGCCTATATAAGTAAACTTTCTATATAGTTAATTTAATTATATAACTAATTTAATCGTAGCGTAGACGCTTACACGCTATAATAGTCTATATATAATAATCCTATTTAGCTTATAACGCCGTACTTTTTTTTATTCCCTCTAAAATGCGCCTGTACCGGCTGAATGCCCATACGGGAACCGCCCGTGCACCTAAAAACGCCATGTGCTAGCTAGTCACGATCGCTGAGACGCTTCGTTGGCGGCAACACTTGTACATCATACTATTGGTAGCTGCTTGGGACTGTTATAGCCTGTTCCCTGTGCTTTCACACGTTTCTAAGTTTTTCTATACAATTTTACAGACGAGAGCGCTCTCATGCTCAGTAAACTTGATGGCGCACTCGAGTGAGCATTGCTCTCGCGGAGCTGCGTCGCGACAAAACGCCGCTGCCGCTGCGCTCGGCGGCTCACACCACAGAACACAGCCACATATGACAATAATCCCCCTATAATAATCTATATAGTAATATTATTATCTATATCTAATATACTAATTATAAATTATAGTACGTTATTTTTTAAAATATTTTATTTTTTTAAAAAATTAAAATATACGTTCCTCTTCTTTATTAGTATTTTATAATAAAATAAATTTTATAGGTTTTTAATAAAGCGTCTTTTATAGTCCTTTTTAAGGAGCTTTTTAATTTTAAATAATTTATTTTTAATATACTATACTAGAAGTCCTATTAAGGTTAGTTATTTATTATAAAAAAGGGGTAATTACTTACCTATATTAAATTACCATCTTAAATAGTAATATAGTAGCTAAACTAATATAAAAAACTAAATTTATAATTTAAAATTATTATTATTAAAGATAAGCTTAACTAAACGTTTACGCCTATAAAAGTTATTCTTAATTTACTAATCTTTACTCTTTTTAAAGAGCCCTAAATTAAATAGAGTATTAGTATATTATTTATAAAATTATTTATTAATATATTACTTTTTTAGGTAAAACAGCAGTATAACTATATCTAAACTAATTATTGTTATTAAATAGTATAATAACCGCAGAAATAGAAGTAGAGAATATATATAAATAAGTATAAGTATAGTAGATAGGCAAAGAATTTATATATATAGTTTTTTTACGCCCGCCTTTACCTTTAATTATAGTTTATACTTTTAGGCTATTACCTTAATAATACTATATTATTAAATATATTAATTTTTACTAATACGGTTACCTTACGTACGTGTATTATTATTATCTAAATAGGACGGCTATATAGGAGTCTAAGGAATTTAGGTCCTAAAATAGTTAGATTAAAAAGCTATTTTAGGTCGCTGTATTAGATAACTACTATTATAATTAATAAGCTGTCTAGAATAGCGTAGAGCGTAAAATTAGTTATCTAATATAATATATTAACGCTATATTTATAATTAATATTAGTTTTACCTCCTATCGTTATTTCTTAAAAGAAAGTTTATAAAGAGTAAAACTAAAACTCCTTATTAATTATAGGATAATACGGTTACTATATTTATAATAAAATTATTTTTTATAATGCCCTCGGTATCACGCTAGGACCTTATTACCTAAGAGTACTTTATAATAAACTATACCTCTTTATAAAAGTTTTAGGGAACAGCTTATTATTTTAATTAGATTTATTAAGGCTTTTTTTATATTTATTACTGCTATTTTCCCTATATTCTTTAAGTTTTTTAAAGTCTAGGCTAATATAGTACTCGTCTCCTATTCCCTTAAAATAAAAGATAGGTTTTCTTAAAGAATATAGTAGCGCCTTACCTATACTATAACTATATATACTATTATTACTATTATTACTATTATTACCTATATAAAGATCGCTTATAAATAAGCGTAGAGTTTTAGTACTATTATGTTTACTATTATAATTAAGTAATCTAGAACTTAGTTTAGTACTAGCTCTTAAATAAAAATTACTATTACTAAAAACTTATAAAGGTATTAATTTAAGCGTAAGTACTTAAATACGCGTAAGGCTTTTTATTACGTATTTAATTAGCTTTTACTACTTTATTAAATATATATTTTTTAACTCTAGTTTCGGTATAACGTCTAGCGCTTCTAAATATATTTATTTACGTTTTACTAATAGTCTATTAGTAATATTAATATTACTAAAAAATTTTTTGTTTACGCTAGTAGGCTATTTAGAATATATTTATATAGTTTCTTTTAAAACATATATGAACTACTTACTAGAGTAAATATTTTTTATTATTTTTATTTTATTACGTTTATCTATAAAAGTTATATTAACTTAGTATATACTACGTTCTTACTTAATATAGGTAAATAAAATAGAGGCGCTATAATTAGGGTCTATTAAATATAAAATGTTTTTAATTTTATAGCTAGTAGAGTAATAACTTAACTAATAACTTATTAGACTATAGTAGTAATAATCGTAGGTAATAATAGAGTAATAGTTATACAATAGGAATAATTTATTATAGGTAAAACTATAGGTTATATATAGTATATTTAATATATAGCGCGATTAAAATAATAAGCGTAGTAATTTTTTTATAAATACTATATAAATTTTTAAAATTTTTATTTATATTTATAACTTTAATTTTATTCTAGCGTTTAATAATTAAGTTAAGTAACCTATAGTATATAGTATAGACCTTTACTAATAGATATAACTAGCTAGGTTATATTAAGAACTATATTAATTTTTACCTCTACGCAGTATAAC
Organism: Pleoardoris graminearum; assembly: GCA_030770415.1. Taxonomy (NCBI): domain Eukaryota; kingdom Fungi; phylum Ascomycota; class Dothideomycetes; order Pleosporales; family Didymosphaeriaceae; genus Pleoardoris; species Pleoardoris graminearum. Next base: position 28,293 of record JASEKS010000109.1, on the reverse strand, counting down.
TGGCTGGCCTATTTAATAGAGTAAAAAAACTTTTAGTTAATATTTTTAATTCTAATATAATTTTAACGTATCTTTTTTTATTTAAGTTAAATATTATTCTTAATTTTAATAATACCCATAAAGATTATAAAGTTTAATTTTACCTATATAAAAATATAATACAATTTATAAAAAAGAAAAAAAAAGGCTATATATTTTTATTTAAAATAAAAAACGGCGACGACGATAGTAGTAGTAGTAATATCTTAATAATAAAAAAAAACCCTTTTTAAAATAATAAAGGGAGCGAAGCTTTAGTAAAAGAAACTTATTAAAGTAGTTAAAATTATTTAGGTGTAGGAATATACGTACGCGTAGGAGTGAGATAAATAAAAAATAAATAATATATATATTATAGTGCTATAAAATAGTTATATGAAAATTTACTATTAGAGAGTTAGTAGTTATTATAAACAAAAATAAAATAATTTTATAAAAAGTATTATATTATATTTTAATACTTTAATTACTATCTATCTAAAAATAATTTAAGTTATTAGCACTAGTAGAATAGTTATTATAGTTATTATAAAACAATCTAATTAAAATAAATTAACGTTTAATAATTATAAAATCTAGTACAAGTTTACATAGCTGGTTTAGAGTTATATAATATTATAGTAATAATTTTAAAAAAGAGATTTTTTTTATATTTTCTTTATAAATAAAGTATATCCTCTATTTATATTAAAATTAATTATATAAAAAAGATAAAGTATAGCGTCGAAACACTAGTCTAAAAAAGATATATACTAAAAAAAGTTATTCCCCTAGAGACAGTTAAAAAAATAAGTGTATATAAAAATTATAAAAAATATATTAAAATTAATATACTATATAGTAAGGTGTTTTTTTATTACTAGTAGTTATAGATTATCCATCTTTTTAACTAGTAAATATATTACTATACTTAGTATCTATTATACTATAGTATTCTTTAACTATATTACTCTCTATAATAGAAGAAAAAGCTACTACTAATTAGTAATATTAGTACTCTTAGTTACTTATATACTTATATTAACTAATTATCGCAGTAAAATACCTTAGAGCTTACGTTACTAGTTTATAAAGCTCTTTAAAACAAAGTATTTATATCTCCTTTATAAATATATAATACGGCTCTTTAGCGCTTTCTTTTATAAAAATAGTCCTAATTCTTTACTCTTAAAATCTAATAATTTTTAGCTTATTTTTTCTCTATAGTTATAAATCTAGTATTTTAAAAATAAAAGAAGATTCTCTCTACGTATCTAATTATTAAAAATTCTATTTTCTAAAACTCTAATTAATTCTTTAACCCTTTATTTTAAAGCTCTTAGTTTTATAGACTTAGTAAGTATTATTTTATTTATATACTAATAATAATCTATATCTTTAGTTATTAAACGCTTAGTAAGCCTTTTAACTAATAATTCTTTAAATATTATAATAACTAAAGCTATTTTATTTCTCTAAATTAATAATATCCGTCTTACTAATTCGGTGAGCTAGCTAACTTAGTATATATAGTTTAAAATATAGTATACGCTTTATAGCGTTTAAAATCTTATTAATCTTAACCTTAAAAGCGTTAATAATTTTAATAATCTACTTTTAATACTAAAGCTTTTACGTATTATAAAAACGTTTAAAACTAAAATTATAAAAATTTACTATAACTATACTACCAAAAGAGTTATATAATAAGCCCGCTTAATTAAACTTATAAATAAAGTAAACTAAGTAATAAGTATTTAAAACTAAATTAATATAATAATAGCTCTAGAGCTTATAAGCGCTATTTAAATATATTATACTATTAAGGGGAATATCTCAACTTACTTAATTATTTATTTCTTTAAATAAAAGCTTTTAACTACTAATATAGTAGCTAAAAATATTATATAATAATAATACTATACTTATTTAAAAAAAGTAAAGTATAAAAAAATAGGTTTTAAGCTATAGTATTACGAATAGAAAGATTTTTATATAAAAATAAAAATATATAAGCTTAGTAATATTTAAAGTAAATTAGCTATTACTAACTTTCTTACCGCTATTAGTAAAAAATTAGTACTTAATTAGGCAAAACAGATATATATAACCTAAATTTAAAAATTAATACTTAAAGGTAAGGAGCTCTCCCTAATAGAAGTATAAAGAATTTTTTAAATAATATTATAAAATAAAATTACTAACTTAATTACTAAGAGCTCTAAAATTATTATAATATTTAATAGATAAAGCCCGTCTTCCTAATTAAATAACTTATAACTAAAGAATAAGAGTAAACTATACTAATACCTTTATAAATTTAAAAGGTACTATTAAAAACCTATTAAGTACTATTATAGTAGGGTGGCATAGTGGGTAAGTGCCTAGAAATATATTAGATTCCTTAAAGATTCTTTAAATTTTCGATGTCTTCTTTATATTAAAAGTTTAATTTCTCTTTTTATTATAAGTATTCTTTAAATACGCCCACTTTATTAGTAAAAAGTAGAGTTTTTAGAAATATAAAGTATTACTAAAGAATTAATATAAAGTTATAAAAAGCTAAAAATCCCTATTTAGAATATATTATATTTAGAGGTATAAGCGAGGTATCTTGCTATCTAAAGTTAGATAAAATAAAAATCTATTTCTAAATAGGCCTAGCGTAGTGAACTAGGCCTAATTAGGTAATAGATTAGTAGTTTAATATAACTTTATTTAGTAATATATTAAATAGAAATTAAAGAGCCGATTGTTAGTTTGCTTAGAAAATAAAGAACTTTCTTTAATAGTTAGGTAACCTTAATATAAAAAGGCTTAATTTTTTTTTTTTTTTAAAAAAAAAAGTACTATTATCTATAGTTAGTATTAATAAATATTTATACTAGTTATACTGCGCCGCTTTTTAAAAAAAATAAAAAAAAGCTCTTTAAGCGCCTTAAACTTAATAAATTTATAGCTCTTTATAATATACTTAAAAAAAAAACACAGTTTAACGGAAATACTATATAGGATAAAAGATTTAATAAGCTAAAATTCCCTAGCTTTTTAATATATATAGTTATTAATCCTTTATTTATTATAAGTAGTAAATTAAAATAAAGTAATAGTATATATTTTATATAAAATTATAATACCTATACGCTCTCTAAAAATACTATTTTTAATAATAGTACTACTTTGCATTTTATAAATAATAAATATCTACTTATTCTAAAATTTTTTAAGAAAAGTAATAGTATCCGCACTATTAAAACTAAAATATAAGTTATTTTTTAATCTTTAGTATAAAAATATAAGTAATTAAAAATACTTTAAACGACCTAAATAAAAACTCTATAAAAAATCTTATATTAAAAAATATAGCTATTATAAAAGAATTTTATCTAAATATAGTATCTAAAGCTCGCCTATATAATAAAGAATTTTAATATTTAGAGTTAGATAATATACTACGTATAAAATTTTTAAAATAAAACCTTATATTTACGATACTTACTTATAAGTATAATTTAATATTTATTAAATATAAGTCTCTATTATTTTATCCCTTAGTTTAAAATATAATACTAGCCTATTAAAAGTTTTATTTATAGTTAACCTATCCGCGTATTAATACTAAGAATATATAGTACTAAAGAGTAAAATATTTATATTAATACGCTTTATATACCCTTATATAAAAAGTATAAAATATTTATATATTAAGTACTAAGCGTATATATTACGTGTAGTATTCCCTTATATATACAGTTTAAGTAATTCTTTAAAAACTTAAAAAAAATTACTATAACTATATTCGTATATTTTATAAAATTATTTTAATATACCTAAAAAAAGGCTTAGAGAGTAGTAAATATTATTAGTTAAAAATAACTATAGTAGGAAGGTTTATATATAAAGTGTATAGGTAAAGTTACTTTTAAAGCTTATAAAAGTATTTTTAAGCTTTATTATATAAATATATATTTAGTATAAACTTAAAATTATAAAGATTTTTTAACATAATAATATTATTATTTATTTATAGTATAGAAGATTACACTTTAAAGAATAAATAAAAAGGCTTAATATACAGTAAGTATTAAAATACTACCTATTTATATATATAAACTAAACGGCGGCGCTAAACGCGCTAGCTAAAAAATTATTAATAAAACTATTATTATAAAACTTAGTATAAACTTACTAAAAATATTTTAATTAAAAATTATAAAAGCGGCTATAATATTTTATAATATTAGTTTAATAATTTCTAAAAGTATATAATCTCTAAATAAAATTTTTTATAGCTAGTTTAGATAGTATTTCTATTATTATAAACTTAAACTTATAAAGTACGAAATAGTAGATTTACGCCTAGATTAAAATAATATATATACTTATAGTTATTACGTATATTCTCTAAATAAAAATTATATAACTAGGCGTAATAGGCGTAGATTTAAAATAATTCTACGTACCTACATTAAATATTAAGTTAATTATATAGCTTTTAATATCTATAAAATATAGATACTATTACTTAACTAAATTATTATAATATATAATATTATATTTAATAAAACTCTTTTCTATAAAAGAATAAAAGACTAGCCTATTTTATAGAAAAAGGCTATAAAGTTTATAAATATTTTCTATACTATTAAAGTTATAAATATAGATAAAGTATTTAATAAAATTTTTAATACGTAAGCTAATAACTCTAATAAGCTAAAAATTAGTAAAAATATCGCGTAACTTAAATAGTAACTTAAAAATATTTTAGCGCAGGTTTTATTTTATCCTTTTAGCTAATTAGGTAAGTAAAGCTCTATATAAGTAGTATATATATAAGCTATTAGTATAGCTAGCTAATAGCCACGAATCTATATATTATATAATATAAATATTAGTTTAATCTCTTTTTAGACTATTTTATAGCCTAAAAAACTTCAGGATATATTTTTTAAAAAAAATAAATACTTTAGTATTTCTTATAAAGTATATTTTAGTAAAGAAGTAAAATAGTAAAAAGTAAAAAGTACGTAAAATTAAAATCCTTAAATAGTAAGTAAAAGCTTATTTAATACTATAACTTAAATTAGTAATATAAAACTCTTCTTGTTAAGTAAAATAATTAATATTTATACTTATAGAATATAGGGATCTATAAAAGACTATAGCCTAACTACTTAATAAAGCTAAAGATAATGTAGATTAAATCCTAAAAATTTTAATAAATTAGAGGATAGAGATAAAAATCCCTTTAGTATTTATATATTATTAAGCCTTAATCTAAAAGATAAGTTATTACGTAATATAAAACTTATAAGTACTTTATTTAATAGTATAAATAGCTCTCTCTAGTATAACTTTATAAATATATTTATTTCTAGTATAAATCTTATATAGGAAGAGTATAAAGAGTTTATAATTATTAATACTATAGTTTAAACTACTATATAAGATAGGACCTTAAAAAAATAATATTGTAAAATAAAGCTTATATATACTGCAATAAGTTTTTAAAAAAACTAGTAATATAAAAAGTAATTTTTTTATATTTACTTAGTCTACTCTTTTACTAGACTATATATAAAGAATAAATAATATTATTTAAAAAATAAAGTTAGTAAGTAGTCGCGCGCTCTAATAGTACTAAATATTTACTTTTACTTAAATAGATATTTACCTATAAGTTTAATTAAAATAGTTATTTTATAAAATATAAAACTTATCTAATTATTAGAGGCGACCTTTAATTAAAAAAATATATTTTTATTAATATATACTACAACGCTTATAGCGCGCTTTTTTTATATTACTATAGTAATTATAGCAGAATTTAATCTAAAAATTTTATAACTTAATATAATTAGCGTATTCGTTAATATACTAATTAATTTCTTAAATCTAGTATAGTATAAACTACCTAATAGTTATAAAAAAAATAGCTATATAAAATTTAATTAAGCTTTATATAGCCTACGGGCCTTACTTATACTATAATATAAAAATTTTTTAAATACTCTAACTAAGCTTAGCCTTATCTACTTAAAAAAAAAATTTTTATTTATTTTTTAACACAGATTATAAGATCTTTATACTTTTTTATATAAATAATATTCTACTTCTATATTATAAAATTTATTAGTAAGAGACTTTTAAACTAATTAATAAGCTTTTAGAAATATATAAAATAAAGATACGTAGAGCTATAAAATAGTATTTTAAAATATAAGTAATTAAAAATTAAAAAAATTAAATAATTACTCTAATCTATAATTTATATATTAAAAAGATTATAAAAAAATTTAAAATAACTAATTTAATACTTTTTTTACTGACGCCTTTACCGTTAAAAGAACTAGTTAAAAATAAAAAAAAAGTAATAAAAACTAAAATTAAAGTAAATTAGAAGTATATTAGATCTATATTTTATACTATTATTATAATATAACTAGATATAGTATTTACCGTTTTAAAACTCTTTTATTTCTTAACTAATTGAAGTAAAGAGTATTTTACTATAGTAGAATATATAATTACGTTTCTTTATAAATCGCGCTTTTAAATAATTTAATATAGAGTATATAAGGACCTAAAACTTATAATATATTTAAACGCTTTATTTATAAATAATTTAAATAATAGATAATTTTTATATAATTATATTATTATATTATTTAGGGGTGTAATTATTTACAAAGTTATAAGACAGGCTATTATTATAATATTAATTACTAAAGTAGAGCTCCTCGCGATTAAATATATAAATAAAAAAAATAATAGCTCTAAAGCGCTTCTTTAAAGAACTTACTTTAGATTTTAGAGTTACGTAGCGTATATTCTATAATAACTAATAAATAATTAGGCTAGTTATAGGTAAAAATAAGTATATAACTACCCGTTTACGCTATATAGATATATAAAATATATAACTATACTAAGAGTATTTAAATAGAAGTTGTAAAATTAAATATCTTTAAATAAGTAATATACTAGCTAATAGATTAATAACAACTCTTATAGCTTAGTAATTTTAAAAATTTAAAAAGTAACTAAATCTTAAGAATATAAAAGAAAAAATTACTAAACTAAAATTTTAAGAAATTATGTAATAATAAAGCGTAAAGCACTTTAAATTAAATATTAAATAGCTCTTAAGCTACTATTTATAATAGACAATTTAAAACCGTATTACTTAAAAAATTTTATTATAAAAAAATAGAAAAATAATAAAAATAATATAATAACCCTAATAGAGAAGTTTAATAGATTAATAACTTTACTAACTTACTAAATTTTTAAATAGCTTAAGCGTGGCGTAAAGTAATTTTATTAAAAATATTATTTATAAAATTACTATCTAAGGCTTTATCTAGCTTAATTATCTACCTAATAGTAGTTTATTATTTATTAAGCTCTATAGTCTATAAAATCTATATTAGTAAAAATTAAAATAAGTAGATTAAAAAGATTATATCTTTTTATAAGTTAGCTCTTTTGCCTTTTTATTATAGAGCGGCTTATAATAAAATAAAAAGTACTTAGTAATCTCTTAAATATAACTAGAATTATAATAGTAAGTATATAACTTTTTTAAATTTTTTAGATTAAAATATTAGTATATATATTAGTTTATAGCTATATCTACTTTTATACGTTTAGTAATAAGAGTTTTACGTTTTAATATTATAGTAACTTCTATTACTTTTACTAAATAGAGTACTACTTAGATAATAAGAGTAAAATATAGGGCGCTTTAATTCTATAATCTATTAGTAATATTAAATTATATAAATACTATTTAATAGTTTTTTAACTGTTTTAATTTTAATATAAAAGGATAAATAGAGCTTTGAAAAACTATAAACTAAAAAACTTAAAATATTTTTTATTAATATTATTTTTATCTCTATAGCGCGATAGAGTTTATAAAATAAATGACTTACTATTTTTATCTTTATTACTTTTTTTAAATTTACTTTTATTTACTATAAAGCGTAGCCTATTTTTAAAATATAACCTAATAGAACTAAAAAAAGCTAAATTAAAAAAGGCGCTAATAGTGCTCTACGCCTAAAAAGGCTAGACTAAAAAAATAAGCTAAGTAAAATTAATAATTTTAAAAGCTTATTTAATTATTTTTTAGCGTACAGCTTCCTGTAAGGCATTTAAATATATAAAAACTAGTTAATAGATAGCTATTATAAAGCGTAATATAAGTATAAAACTAGTAAGCTAATTAAATTTATTAGCTTATAGCGCTTAAAAAATATTATTTTTTAAAATTTAAAAGATCTGCGGAACTTCTTAATTAGAAAATATAAATAAATTTACTTATATTATAGATATAAAATATTCTTTTTTAGCTTAAAATAGTAATATATTAACTTATAAAGGGAATAAAGAAACTTTTAAATATTATAGTATAAGAATATCTAGCTAAAATATAAAAATTATTCATTAAGGCTAAACAGCGCTATTATTCTACTTAATTACTTATTATTTACGCGCTTTATAATGCTTATTTTTTTTTAATTTACTTCTTACGGAGCGTAATTATAGGTTTAAAAAACAAGTAAAATATAGTACTAAAAGCTATAAAATAGAGTCCTATTAGCTTTTTACTAACTTCAGTATATTTAAGATACTTAAAATACTAAGCCCTCTTAATTAAATTTAGGCCGTTAAAATAATTAGTATAATAAAAATTAGAAATTATTTTTTTAAACTATTAAATAAAAAGTAGCAGAGTGTTTAAGAGAGGAAATTAAAAATTAAAAATTTTAATAAATTCTAAAAAGTAAAAATTAAAAAAAGTATCACAGCTTACTACAGCTATAGTAATAGTAATATAAATAATTAATTTATAATACTAATAATAACTAAATAAGCTTAAAGAGCTATTAAAAGAAAAAAACTAAAAAATAAGCTATAATAATAGGCGGACGGTACGAAAGCGCTTAAAAATAATAATATTAAGTATAAAAAAAGTAAAAATTATTTTAAAAAAGTTAGTAGAGAGATTATATAAATACTATTTATACTACTAACGCTAGTATATCTATTATAATTAATTATTTACTTTAAAACTCTATTATCTAGTAACGCTGCCTGCTGAAATTTTACTTAAAAAAACTTTGTTTAAAATTAATTTTACGGCTCCTATAAGCTTAGAAGAATTAATTTTAAACTATTTAAATAATTAAACTATTTTTACTAGCTTAACTAGGGGGTATATCGTAGTAAAATACTTTAGAGTTTATATTATTAGTTTATAAAACTCTTTAAAATAGAGTATTTATTTCTTCTTTATATATATATAATATGGCTTTTTAGCGCTTTCTTTTATAGAAGTAGTCCTACTTCTTTACTCTTAGAATCTAGTAATTTCTAGCTTATTTTTTCTCTACACTAATTCTACTAAGTAATCTAATTATAGCCAGATTAGACTATTTTTTATTAAGTAATTACCTACTAAACTCTAGTTCGGATATACTATAAAACGCGCCTACTAGTCTTATATTAAATTTTATTAACTTATAACGTAAAGTGTCTATATTTTTATTATAAGTAAATTATAATATATTTTAATTTAGTATTATAAGATTATTATTAATTTATAAGTATTTTTTACTACTTTTATAATTAACTCCTATAAGACTATACTTTATTATCTTAATTCTACTTATAAATTTAGCCTTTAGTATTAGTTTTAGGTTTAACTTTAGCTTATACACTCTAGAAACGTATAAAATAAAAGTAGAAATTTAAGAGGCTACTAAAGAGATATACGAAAAGGTTATCTTAGTATAGTAAACTAGTAACTTATTATAGAATAGAAAAGAAGTAGTTATTTTATTAAATAAATAATTACTTTATATATTACTATTAACGTCCGTGCCTAAGTAGTAATAGGTTATATAAATACTATACCTATTACAGAAATAGTTAGAGGAAACGTAATAGTTAATACTATTAGTATAGTATAAAAAAAATAAATAAATTTAATAACTATTAGTATTATTAATTTCTAAAAAAACATAGTAAACTACTCTTATAAGGGGCGTAAATAGTCTTATTCTATTAAGTAAAAGTTTAACTTATTTAGTAATTAGTTAGAAGATAGTTATAATTTAGTTATTTATATTATTTACTAACCGTAGTTCTATATAAAGCCACTAATAGCTAGCTTCTTTTTTAATTTCTAACTACCCCCTTTCGTTAAACAGGTCCGATACTAAATAATATATAAATAAATAACTTTTACTAACGCGGTCTTATACTATTAAGTAATTAACTAATATATATTATTTTACTTTTTACGGTACGCCTTATAGTATTTTTAAGTTATTAACTATTATACTTTAGGTACTAGAATTTACTAGTCGTATAATAATATAATAGTAGGAATATATATTTTTATAATAAACTAGATAATACTTATTTTTAGAGTAAAAGGTAAATTTCTACTATTTATAAAAATAAATAATTAAAACCGAATATATATATATTAGGTAAGTAATTAGGTAACCTAGTTATATAATTAACCTATAATTAAAAAGTGTATATAAGTCTTAATATTATAATATACTCCTTAACTAATCTATATATTAGTAGTATGTCTATTTAAAATTCTATTAAAATAAATTTTATTTTTATTATACTTTACTATAAAACTTATAGCGTTTTTAACTCTTTTTATTAAATCTTTCTTTTATATATTTAGATATTATTTATTTTATTCTACGCCTACGGCTCTAAAGAATCTACTTGGTAAATTACTTATAGTAAATTATATTATTAGATTATTTTAAGTAAAATTTATTTTTTATATTATCTTATAATTTTCTATTATTTTTTTTAATTAATTATGTCTTTAATATTAAGTAAACAGGTAATATTATAAAAGAAGTTAATAAGTAGTAAATTATATAAGTAAGAGCGGCTCTACTGCGCTAGTTAGGTATAATAGTTACTTTTATTATTCTTCTCCTCTTCTTTTTAGTTTATAATTGTTTTTATTATAGTAAGTTATACTATTATTAATGTTTTATTTTATCTATTTAATCTTTACTAACTAATTATAGAGTACTTTTATATATTTTAATATTTACTATTTTATTTATAATTAATAGTACTGTAGTAGTAGTAGCTATTATTATAGTTAGTCTTTTAAAGGCAGTTTTTCTTTTAATACTTTTAAATTAGATAATAATAATAATCTTTTAGTCTTACCTAGTAATAAGAAAGAGTAGAATAGAAATAATTATATAATTACTAAAATGAAAGTAAGGTATATTTTAAGTCTAATAAATAGGTTACTTTAAACTATAAGGTCTATATACGTAGTACTCTAGCTAGTAATTTAATAAAAGTCTATTTTAAAAGTTTTAATTTTTTACGCGTATACTACTATTATTATATAATCCCTCTATATAATTAGTTATAGGTCTTATTAATTATATATCTATTATATATTACTAATTATTATAGTTTTATTAGTATTTATACTATCTATATTCGCCTACACAGCTACGACAGCCACATTCTTTTATTTAATTACTATATAAATATATATATACTATCTATATATATTTATATACTAATAGAATAAATAGTGTAGCTGTGGTGGCTCGGGGCAACTAAAAGATGTCTTAGAAAAGAAGGAGTATATATATATCTTTATTATATACAATTTATATAATTGTTATTACAGGGGGGTGAAAAAAAAAGACAAATTAAAAAAGATACCTTTTTTAAAAATTAATATAAAATTAAATAATGGTCCTAAAAATACGTAAATAATACCGTATTAAAGAGAAAGTTATAGAGATTTTAACTATTACTTTAGTTACTGCTAACTAAGCATAAGTAAATAACTAAAATTACCTAAACCTAGCAATTTTTTAACCACTTTTTTAGGTTCCTATAACTTTTTAGTTAGTAAATATATTTAACTAAAATTTTAACTATACCCTTTTAGGCCTAGGATAGGTCACGTAACTAGATTTTCGAAGTATATTAGTAATCTAATAATAAAATTATATTAATTATAAAAATTATACTAAGGCTTATATAATCACTAATCACGTAATATATTATTAATATTATAGTATATAGTAATATCTTTTAACTTTTATAAACCTAAACTCCTATTTCCTTAAAATAGCGCCAAATTTAACAAAACTTAAATCTAAAGTTAATCTTCTTTTATAAGTAAATACTCCTATTTTAACAATTATTTCTACTTTAAAAAGAACTCCTAATAGTATTTATAATACTATACGACGTATTAAAAACAAAAAAAAAACATAATAATAATATAAATAAGATTAAAAGGGGTAAAATTTCAAAGTTAACTCTAAGAGAAAAAAGAGTAATTAATAGAGACATAACTAGAAGTGCTAAAAAAGAAAATAAAAGATTATTAATAGAGAATAGTCTAAATATTATAAAAAGGACTTTACAGAACTTTTTAAAAGAGGAGTACTACTCTATTAATATAAGAAAAAAAAAAAACTAATAATTAACAAAGAAAACGCTAAAAAAAGATTAAAATACGCTAAAGCATAATTAAAAAATATAAAAAAGATAAATTTAAAAAAAATAATATTTTCTAATAAGTCAGTAATATAAAGGGAATAAAAAAATAAATAATATTATAGAAAAAGGGGTAATAATAGAGTTAGAAGAAAACGAGCTATTACCTAATTATAAAGTAAGTTATTTTAACTTTTTAAAATATTAAAATATATAACTTTTTATATATTTTTAAGCTATAGTTTTAGTTTTTTAATATTATTTATATTAATTATTTTATAGGACAAGACTTTAAACTATAAGTTTAGGGTACAATATAGATAGGAGGTAGAAGTAATTTAGTATTTATTAAAATACCTAATTTTTCTACTTTTTATACTAGTAAGGACTATATAAATAAAGTCTTTATACCTGAGGTTAAACGGTTAATAAAAAGGGGTAAGTTATATAACCTTTTTATATCTCTTTTTTTATTAATATAATAATATATATATATATATATTATTATATTATATTATAATTATAAACTTTATATTAATATTAATTTAGGCTAGAAATTTTAATAAGATAACGTCCCTATTTATAAAATAACGGACGTTTTAAACTAGTTTAAAAATAATATAATTACACTATTTCCTTACCTAGTCTATAGCCCTAATTTAGCCCCCATAAAAAATATATAGAGCTATTTAAAATAAGAGCTAAATAATATTAATATAGCTAATTTAAGTGTAGAATCTAGTATATAAAGTATAGAGGCCTTTAAAAAGGTTATTATATAAGAGTAGAATAATATACTATAAAAAGTTATTAATAACTATATTTTATCTCTTCCTAACCGTTATAAGGCGGTTATAGAAGCTAAAGGCTACTATACTAAGTATTAGTAATTTATTATTTACTAGTTTATTATTAAAAATGTAAAAAAGTGACTTTTATATATAATTATATAAATAATATATAAATATATAAATATATTATATATACTGATATTTTATGGATACTATTATAATATATATAAAGATAAGCTAATTTTACACTTTAAATAAAAAGTTATACTAACTTAAAGTAGGGTCCTAAAAATTTTCTATATTTACTAATTTTTTATTACCTCTAAACCCCTTAGTAAGCAGGCCCTAACAGGGTAAATAGAATCTACTAGTCTTGTTTTTTAAAATATTATTTTTGTCGTATTTTAGGCTTACTAATTAAAAAGTTATATTACTTTAAAAAAGGTATCTTTTTTAATTTATCTTTTTTTTTTCACTCCCTTATAAGCTTATAATTAAGTATAATACTATAATCCCTAAAATAAGTAATTTTTTTTTATAATTAGTTTTAAGAATAATACTAATTTATTATAGCTTAATAATAAAATTATATTTACTTTTAAAGCTACTAATAATATTTTAAAATAGTACTAGACTATTTAAGTACTAAGTACTAATATAGAATTACTAAGTAAATAAAGTCTACTTAACTTTTTTAATTAAAATTAATATTTAGATCTAGTTTTTAGTAGCTAAAACTATAGTAATCTAGTTCGTAAGTATTTTTATAGATATATTTTAGCTATTACTAATTTTTAATCTTGTACTCCGCCGTCGTTTATTTAAGTAATAAGTAATTAATAAAAATACTTAAATAATAATCTAAAACGTCTTTTTAAAAAAGGATCTGACAGGTCTTATAAATAAATTTTTTTAAGCCTATACTAAAAGCGCTTTAATCTATTCTTAAGGACTTATACTATATTTATAAACTTAAACTAGTAGTAGCGTAATTATTTTATTTTATTAAAATAGTATAAGATAAAAAATAAGTTACACCTCTTTAGCTAAAATTTTTTATTTTAAACTTTTAGTTACTTTTACCTATTTTAAACTCTAAGCTAGTATTCCTAATTATTTAAGGTTTAAAAAAAAGAGTTATTTGCTATATAAGTTATTTAATAAGACTTTAGCTATCTAATAAGTATAATTTTTACTTTTCTAATAATAGATTTTCTTCTCTCTACTCTTTATATACTTAATAATTAGTAACTATATATTTTATAGATAAAATAGTTTTTTAAAATATATAAATTATTATTTCGTAAGCGCCGTTATTAATTTATTAATCGATATATTTTTAGTTTATAAATAGATTATCTTAAATAATTATTTTTATATATTTTTACCGCAGCCATATATTTTAAATATTAATATAGTATAATTAAATTATAATTCTATTATTAGCTCTACATATAAGTTTAATAATTTATTAATTATCTTTATAACTTCTGTAAATAAATTTTAAATAAAATATAATTTTACAAAAAAAATCGCTTTAAAACTATTACTTGTTTACTTATATACTTTAAAGTAACTAGCTTAGCTTTTATTTTTAAAGTAGTAACGTACTATATAGGGATTTAACTAGTATAGAGATTAATTAGTTAAGATTAAACCTATCTACTTCGCAATACTATAACTTCTACTATAAATTATAAAAAAAGCTCTAAAGTAGCTTAAATTAAAGCTAAACTATAAGAGGCTCTTTACGTAATTAATAATAAGATTATTTCTAAACTCTATATTATAGTAACTTAATTTAAAGTTTTATATAAAACCCTATACTAAAAAATAGCTAAAAGACTATTCTACTTATAGGCTACTATGTACTAATATATTTTCTTAATTATAAAAGAAAAATTATTAATTTAATAAATTACGCATTATACTATAGCTAAAATACCTATTTTATTCTTATTATTACTAAAAATAACTAAATTATTATAAGCGTAACGTATCTAATATAACTCTAAATCTAAAGCTATTATAAAAATAACTACCCTAATTAGCTATAAATAAATATTACTTTCTAAATTCCTATTTTACTATATAGAAAATCTATACTCCCTAGCTAAATAATACGTAATTTAATAAAGCTATATTTAAAATAATTAAAATTTCGTTTAATACTACTGCTATACTATTAAACGAGTACTTAAATAACCTTTAAGATATATATAATATAAATAAGTTGGGTTTTAGAATTAGTAAAGGCTAAATAATATATATATTTATTCCTATTAACTACTACTAAAAGAGTAAGATTATAAAAGGGAAGTAAGAGTAAGTAACTAATATTAAATATATTAATACTGCTAGTTAAGTTCTTTTATCCCTTTTTATTTTTAAAGCCTAGAATCTTAATATTAGCTAGATTTTACTTAATATATGTATTAACTAGCACTTTATAGTTAGTAAAAATAATTAAATATTAACTATATTTAGTCTATATTAGTTTATTAAAATATTCGAGCTATTAATACGAAGAAAGGGGGTTACTTATTAATAACTTATAATTATAAATAGTTATAAAAGTTATATTTAAGCTAATTTTATTATATATTATATAAAAATTAATATTAATTTATTAATTATACTGCTATATTACTTATATATTTTTTAGCAACGAAATATTAGAATATTTTTTATATGTAAGTATACGTATATATCTAAAACTAACTACGTTTTTTAATTTAACTAGTAGCGTATACTACGTTAAAAATAAATTTAAATATTTAAAAAAGCCTATAAAAAAGCTATTACGCTTAATAATATTTTTAGTAAATAGTAAAAAACTAGTTTAATCTCTTTAGATTCTAAAAAAGTACTTAAATAGCTGCTATTATTTAAGCTACAAGTAGCTTTAAACGCGCGTATAATAATAAATTAAAATAACTTAAACTTTTTTTATTAAAAAGCTTACCTTTAGATAGTACTAAGCTTTAAAAATTAAATAAACTATTTAATATTATACTTACAAAAGTACTAGGGCTCCTATTCTAAATAAAATATTATATTAATTAAGTAACTTATATAGCTAAAATACAGAATACTAAGCTAGTATTATTTTATTAATAGCTAGAAAAGAAAAATAAGTTACTTTAAATATAGAAGAAAAGAACTAAAAGAAAAAAAGTTAAATTAAAAAATAAATACGTATATAGTATATTAAAAGTATTAAAAATAGTTTCGGAGGCTAAAATAATACTAGTTATAAAATAACTACGCGACTGCCTACGTAGGCTACTAATTAAAAAATTTAATAATAGTAATAGAGTTAGTAGGTTTAAAAATTAATCTAAAGTATTAGAAGAAGAATTAAATAATATAGTAATAAATAAAACGTAATTAAAAAGGATAAGACTTACTTAGACTAGTTCAATCCCTATACTAATTAAATCCCTATATAGTACGTTAATAGTAGGCTATTTAACTATTTTTAAAAAAATTATACTCCCGAATTTAATTAAAATATAATTATAAAATAATTTTCTTATCTTAGTGTTATTAGTAAATAATATATTTTTATAAATTATAAAATTATGTTTATTATATTACCTATATTAAATTGGCTACTAGTGCGCATAATATAAGTACATAATTATTTTATTAATAGTAGTAAAGTATTATTAACTTAGATTTATTAAAAACTATAATAGCTTTAAAATTATAAATATAATACTTAAGTAAAGTATAATTACTATATATAACCCTAATTTTATATATTTTTAATATTACTTAATATTGTGCTTAGAAGCTGTTTTAGTAAATTTAATAAGTTTTTTTTTAAAAAAATTTTGTGAAAGCTACTACTATTAATAAGACAAATTTCTTTTGTATTTTATTAATATATATATTATAAATAAGTATAATTATTTTATTTTTATAATTACGGATTACTCTAACTCTATAAAACTATTAAATACGTCCCTTTACTTTAATTTTATATTTTATAATAATCTAGTTTTGGAACTGCTTTATTATTATATTATAATTTTTATAATATAGTAGTAGAATATTATCTATATAAAATAATATAAAAACTATCTTCTCGTAATTAAAAAAAATAAAACTTTTTCTTTAATACTATGAGCCTAATACTATATAGTAAGCATAAAAACTTTTTATATTAAAAATAAAATAAGTCTCGTAAACTATATAATACTAAAAGAAATTTAAGGCATATACGTCACTTCTTAAATTTAATAAATAGTTTATATATTACAAGATGTTTTTATTAATATTAGAGTATTAAAAAATACTTTAATAATATTATCCTATAAAATCTTTAAATTAAAAATTATTATAAGCGCTATTATAGTATAAAATAATTTTACGCTAAGCGTAGTAGTATATATTAAGTATATATAATTAATTTTTTAAAGATTACCTTTTATAATAATATATATTTTATACTTATTAAAATATTTATCTTAATTAACTTTATAGAGCTAGGCCTATTTTAATAATAAAAGTTAGCCATTTACTTTTATTTTAGTAATCTTTTTTTAAAATTTTTTTTTTATATACGTATTAATTTTAATATATAAGACTTATTTATATTTGTTATTAAAGGGATATAAGGTAAAGTGCTTCTACCTTATAGGTAGTAAAGAATAATTATAATTATATTAATAATAAAAATCGCGACGGGTAAAATAATTAAAAATAATATTTTAAATATTTCTTTTAAATATTATAATAATTAGTATAGTACTAAAAGTAATACATATTTATATATTAATAGAATAAAAAGGTATGGCTATAGTAACTGTATACGCAACTAAAAAGGGTTTTAAAAAAGCAGGAGTATATATATATCTTTATTATAAGTAATATATATTTATTGCTTAGCCTATACTTGTATAGCGCTAGAGAAGAATGTATATATAAAATTAACTTAAGAATTATTATATTATAAATCTATAATTACTATATAAGTACTTATAAGATTTATCCTACTTCTTAGCTAATTACTTAAGCTATTATTTTTAGATTACCTTCTATAGAGGGGTAATTTTATATATTTAATTTTAAGTTTTTACTATTATAGTCTTTTACTTAATTACGTTATTTAACCCTAATTATGCCTTTAGTAGTATTAAGCTAGTAATATTTTTACTTTACTTATAATAGTAAAAGTGTTATTTATAATTAAAAAAATAGTTATAGAGTAATTATATTTTAAATGTTATAAATTATTTTTAAAATTTAATAAATTTATAATATTAGTTTTATATATCTTCTAATAGCTATTAGATATCTCCTAACTTTTTATACAATTATTTTAAGTAGTATCTAGCGCTAGCGTCGTTTTTAAAATTATATGTTCTAATTATTTCTCTAATATTATATAAATTTTTAAATAATTACTAGCTGAGTTATTATTTTATATAATTATTAAATTCTTAGTAATACTAAAAAAAGTTTAGTTTACTACTTTTTTATAATAACTATAATCGGCACTTCTCGATATATAATTAGAGCTTAAATAGTTATTATTTTTAATTTACTTATTATACTAACTGAGTAAACGTATATTATTAAATACTACGCGTAAGTTTATAAATTTAATTTTATAAAAGATTTTAATAACCATAACTACTTTATTTTTAGGTATCTTATAATTAAATAGTCCCTTATAGAAAAGCTTTTTATTTAAAATAACAGTTTCAGTTATAATTATCTAATTAAGTATAAGAACTTATAGGTTAAAAATATTAAAAATATAATAGTTTACTAAATATCTAATATAGCCCTATAGGTTTATTTTAAATTTACACTTATAGGGAGACGATATTAGGAAAAGCGTAATTGAAAAAGTTATTTTTTTTAAAATAATATAACTTTTTAGTTATAGGGCCTAAAAATACAAAAAAAAGACTATTTTAAAGAAAAAGTTAATTGTATTTTCTTTACCCTGTCGGTGCCTGCTTAGTAAGCCCCTTATAAGTAAAAAATATTTAGTAAATATAAAGAATTTTTAAGACTATATTTTAGACCAGTATAACATTTAATTTAAGTTATAAAATTCGCTAATTTTTATATATATTATAATAGTACTTATAATATATAACTATATACAATATTTTTATATATTTATATATTATTTCTATTATTATATATTAACGTCACTTTTTTAAATTTTTAATAATAAACTAGTAAATAATAAATTACTAATACTTTATATAGTAGCCTTTAGCTTCTATAACTATATTATAATAGTTAGGAAGGAATAAAATATAGGTATTAATAACTTGTTATAGTATATTATTTTACTTTTTATTAATAACTCTTTTAAAGGCCTCTATACTTTATAAACTAGATCCTATCCCTAAATTAGGCTTTTTATTTTTATTTAGTTCTTATTTTAAATAACCCTATATATTTTCTATAGGGGCTAAATTAGCACTATAGACTAGGTAAGGAAATATTATAATTTTATTATTTTTAAACTAGTTTAAAACGTCTGTTATTTTATAAATAGGGATTTTATCTTATTAAAATTAGTAATCTAGATTAATATTAATATAAAGGTCATAATTATAATATAATATAATAATATATATATATATTACTATAATAATAAAAAAAAGATAAATAAGTATTATAAAACTTACCCCTTTTTATAAAGGGTTTAACCTTAGGTATAAAGACTTTATTTATATAGCCCTTACTAGTATAAGAAGTAAAAGAATTAGGTATTTTAATAAATACTAAATTACTTCTACCTTTTACATAAATTATATCCTAAATTTATGAGGTAAGATCTCGGCCTATAAAATAATTAAAATAATTAATAATAAAAAACTAAAACTATAATATAAAAATATATAAAAGGTTATATATTTTAATATTTTAAAAAGTTAAAACAACTTACTTTGTATTTAGCTAACAGTTAGTTCTTTTCTAACTCTATTATTACCCCTTTTTCTATAATAATATTTATTCTGTTATCCCCTTTCTATTACTAATATCTTAGAAAATATTTTTTTTTTAACTTTATATTTTTAATATTTTTTATAGTCTCTTTAGTATATTTTAATCCTTTTTTAGCGTCTTCTTTACTTATTATTAGTTTTTTTTTTACTTATATTAATTGTATATCCCTCCTCTTTTAAAACTCTTTCTAATTATTTAGTTATAATATTTAAATTATTTTCTAATAGTATTCTTTTATTTTCCTTTATAGAACTTCTAGTTAAGTCTTTATTAAAATTTCTTTTAACTCTTTTAGCTAACTTTTTTATACCCCCTATATAAACCTGTCTTATATTATTTTTATTTTTAATACGCCTTATAGCGTTATAAATAGTAGTAGAAGACATTTTTAAAGTAGTAGTAATTAAGGAAAGAGAAGTATTTACTTTTAATAGTAAATTTACTTTATATTTAAGTTTTAGGAGGTTTAGCGCCATTTTAAGAATATAGAAGTTTAAGTTTATAAAAGTTAAAAGTTATTATAACATAATATAATATTAATAATATATTACGTAATTAGTAATTATGTACGTAAGAGCTGAATTTTTACTAGTTATATAAATGTATTAATATATAATAAATTCTTATTAAAAAAAAAAAGGTCACGTGACCGACGCTAGTCCTAGAATAGTATAGTTAAATTTTAGATAAATATATTTACCAACTAACAAGTTACAGAGACCTAAACATTAGGCAAAAAAAAATTTTATATTTAGGTAATTTTAATTTATTACGTACATTAACAAAGTAGTAAATAAAAATACTTATATAAATCTCTTGAATCTTCTCTTTAAAACGTTTTAATTCACGTATTTTTAGGCTTAGTAATTAATTTTATATTAATGTTTAAAACTAGTAACTTTGGGGATTACGCTTTTTCTAATATCGCCCCCCTATATTACGGTCTACTAAGTATTGTTTATTTAAAAGGTAAGTATAGTAACTATATATATAAATTTTACTTTTATTAGAACGTAAATCTACTTTTATATTTTTTATAATTATAGGCTTTTATTATTTAAAGTACTATTTAGGCTAACTATTAGGTATTTTATATAGTAATCGTATGTAATAGAATAATAATAGACTTACAGGGGGGTAAATACAAAAAAGAGTACTTAAAGAAGATACCTTTTTTATAATAAAATAACTTTATAATTAGGAAGCTAAAAAAGAGAAGAAAAATCGCGTTTTAGAGAGAAAAATTAGTAGACTCTATTTATCTTATTAGGGGCTGCTTGCTAAGGGATTTAGAAAAAAATAGTAAATATAAAAAATTTTTATAATTCTAATTTAGTCTATTATAACTTTTTATTTAAGTTATAAAATTGGGAAATTTTTATATATAGAATAATAGACGCTATATTATATTAGTATATAATTATTAATAGAAGTTAAATCTTTAAAATTTTAAGAATAAACTAGTAAATAATATATTACTAGTATATAGTATAGTATTCCTAAGATTCTATAAATGTTTTATAATAGTTAGAGAGTAATAAAATTTAGTTATTAATAAGTTTATATAGTTTTTTATTTTACTATTTAAAAATAGCTGTTTTAATAGCCTTATTACTTTCTAAAATTAATTCTATACCCTAATTAGCCTCTTTATTTTTATTTAACTTAGATTTTATATATTCTTATATAGTTTTTATGTAGGCTAAATTAGTGTTATAGACTAGGCAAAAAAGATTTTTTTTTTAATTATTCTTAAACTAGGTTAAAACGTCTATTATTTTATAAATATGGGCATGACCTTATTAAAATTACTTATATTAATTACTATTAATATAAAACTTATAAATAAAATATTATATTATTTAATATATTTATATTTATATTTATATTATAAGATTAAAAAAATATAAAAAATATATAAACTTACTTACTACATTTTATCTTTAGTTTATATTTAAATATAAGACTATTTTTTATATAGTCTTTACTAATAAAAGAAATATATAAATTATGTATTTTAGTTATTACTAAATTACATATATCTTTTACCTAAATAGTTTTCTAAATTTAGAATATTTTACTATAACTAATAAAATAATTAATATAAATAATATTAAAAAATAAAACTATAAACTAAAATTACATAAAATTATATATATATTAAAATATTAAAATACTAAATTAACTTACTTTATACTTAGCTAATAGCTATTTCTTTTTTTACTTAATTTTATACCTTTTTTTATTATACTCCTTATAAATTCTTTCTATTTATATTACTAACCGCATAAAAAATTAATTTTTTTTAAATTTATATTTTTAATATTGTTTACGTTTTCTTTAGGGTATTTTTATCCGTTTTTTACTATTTTTTTTAGTTAATAATAGGGTTTTTATTACTTATATTAATATTATAATATTATCCTTATATAAAATACTTTATAAGTATCTTTATTAATATATTTAGACTATTTTCTAATAATTGTATTTAATTTTATATTTTAGCGCTTTTAATTAAGTCTCTATTAATAATTTATTTTTCTCTTTATAGTACCTTAGTAACTCTATATATTTTAACTTTATTTATATTATTATAATTATTATTTTATTTTTAATATATTATATAGTATTATTAATACTATTAGCAGTCTTTTTAAAGTAAATATAATTAATAGTATAAAAGTATTTACTTTTAAACGAAGATTAGCTTTAAATTTCAGTTTTATTAAATATCTCGCTATTTTAAAGGAATAGAAGTCTAGATTTATAAAATTAAAAAGATATTATTATATACTATTATATAAGTAATATACTACGTAAGTAGTAATTATATAAGTATAAGCTAAATATTTCTTATAAAAATAATATTATTATTGGATTAATAATATAATTTAAAAAAACTAGTCCTGTAACGTATACCGGGTCTCGGATAGTAGAGTTACAATTTTAGTTAAATACATTTACTAACTAAAACGTTATAGGAATCTAAAAAGGGATTTAAAATATTACTATCTTTAGATAATGTTAAGTTATTACCTATAATTAATAAGCTATAAGAAAAATCCTTATAATAATCCCCGTAACCTTTTCTCTAAAAAAAAATTATTTACGTATTTTTAGCCTTATTAATAAATTTTATATAAATGTTTAAAAGAGGTATCTTTTTTAAGTACTCTTTCTTGAGTTTACTCACCTGTAATATACTATTCCTAACATTCGAAAACTGCCTTATAGCAGCTAGGAAGCAATAAAATATTAATATTAATAATTCTTAATACTATATTATATTTCTCTTTTATAATTATTCTTTTGATGTGTTTATTTTTTCTAAATATAATTTTATACCCATATTAGTCTCTTTATATTTATTAAGCTAGGTTATTATATAGTTCTATATATTTTTTAATTTTATAAATTGGAGCGTAATCCTCTTAATATTACTAACCTAAATTAATAATAATATAAATTCTATTATTATAATATAATATAATATATATTTATATTTGTGTATTAAAAAAAGAAATATAAAATCTATTAAGGAATTAATCTATTTTTATCTATTATATAACTTTAGACATAATAATTTTATTAATATAGTTTTTATTAGTAAAAGAAATAAAAACCTTAAATATTTTATTGAATACTAAATTACTTTAATCTACTAACTAAATAGTATTCTAAACTTAGAGTATTTATTTATAATCTATAAAGTAGTTAATATAATTAATATTAAAAAAAATAAAATTATAATAAAAAATATTTAAATAACTTACTTTATAATTAGCTAATAGTTTCCCTATCTAGGGTTATTACCGTAACGTTACGTAACTTTAAACTAGCTTTTTAAACTTCTATTATATTACGTAATTAACTAATTTCAGATAAGTTTTTTATATAATAACTATAATAACTTTTTTACTAGCACTAATAACGTATAACCTTTTTAGATAAAGAGTAATTAAAGTATTAAAATATAATATAGTACTCTTTATAAAAATTTTTAATTATTTTTACTAAATTCCTATATAACTACCTTATAGTACTATAGTATACTCTTTTTTTACTATTTATTTTACTTTTTTGCGTACGTATATCCTCGCACCTAAATAATTTTTATTATTTTAATAATCTTTTTTTACTAAAGATTTACTTTCTCTACTACTTTAAAAAAGTTTTTTTTTTATTATTAAAATATTACTATTACTACTATTATTACTATTACTATTATTATTATTACTACTACTACTACTACTACTACTACTACTACTACTACTACTACTACTACTACTACTACTACTATTACTATTACTATTATTACTATTACTACTACTATTACTACTATTATTACTATTACTACTACTATTACTATTACTACTATTACTATTATTACTACTACTACTATTACTATTATTATTATTATTATTACTACTACTACTATTATTACTATTACTACTACTACTATTATTACTATTACTACTATTACTATTATTACTACTATTACTACTATTACTACTACTACTATTACTACTATTATTACTACTACTACTACTACTACTACTACTATTACTATTACTACTACTACTACTACTACTACTACTACTACTACTACTACTACTATTACTACTACTACTACTACTACTACTACTACTACTACTACTACTACTACTACTACTACTACTACTACTACTACTACTACTACTACTACTACTACTACTACTACTACTACTACTACTACTACTACTACTACTACTACTACTACTATTACTACTACTACTACTTTCTATTTTAGATAAAAAAGTCTTATTCCTTTTATACTATTATATTATAAAGTCCTCTATATTACTATATAATTAAAAGTAGACCTTAACGTCCTTATAAGTATTATTAAGGCTAAGAATTATACCTATTTTAAGTAAGAAAAGATATATTAGGGTTAAATTAAAATTAAAGACGTTAACTAAAAAATCTTTTAGCCTATTAAATAGGCTAGCCTATTATATAGTATAGAGATAGGAGTTAGGGTAGTCCTTAATATAATTTAGCTAGTTATTATTATTAGTAAAAGCCTATACCGTACGCTAAAGATTATTTAATAAACTAATTATTAAATAATAAAACGCCGATATTATAGACATAATAAAATAAAAGATAAAAGGTATAGTTTTAATAATAATACTAAAAAGATTTTTAGAGTTTAAGTATATAGTATTTATAGGAAAGTAAAAAAGCTATTATAATTACTATTTTAAACGCGCTGTACAGCCTATAGTTTTATCTAAAATAATAATAATCTATAAATACTCTATTATTATTTTATAGTTATTACTCTACTCTCGTTATAGCTACTACCTAATAAATTATTTATTAAGTTATCACTCTACTAGCTATAATAGAATTTAAAAAAACCTATATTTAATAGGCCTTAGTTATAGCGCCTTTAATTTTTACCTACTTTTATATTAAGTAAGGACGTAGTATATACTAAGTCAATACCGCTCCTACGGATAAACGTAAAAAAATATTTAACCTACTTCTTATTTCTAATTAACCAATATAATATCTATATATTAACTTTAAAAATTTTCCTAAAAATATGTCTAGTTATAATTAAATAATAGTTATTATTAATTACCTTTTTAAATAAGCTATATTTATTCTCTATTATAAAATAATTAACGCTAAAAAATAGTAAACTTATTTATTTAATAAGTATACCGTTTTAAATATATACAAAAAATTATTATTGTAGCCTATAGTTTTTAGTTTATATTTAGTTTTTAGTTTAAATTTATTAAATACTAAGTATTAGAATAAAACTCTTAACTATATACTATAAGAAAACTAATAGCCAGACAAAAATTATATATAAATATATTAATTAGTAATTACGTTTATTTATATTTTATTACTAAAATAACTAAAACTCCTTCTTATCGCTAATTAAAAAAGCTTAGATTATCCTATCTTACTTTATTATTAAAATATTTTTTTATTAGATCCTCTATAGCTCTAAACTATAGTAGAACTAAAACTAAAACATCTCTACTTTTAAAGCGCCGTAAAATAAAATAAATTTTTAAAATATAAAACTACTTACTTAGCGTATATATACTATTTAGTAACTAACTAAAGAAAATATAAAATAGACTTAAAACTAAGTATAATTTATTATAAATTAACACTATTACCCTATTAACTAAGATATTAGTAATATAGTATACTTAGAAACTTATAGCCTAAAAATTAATTAACTAAACTAAAAACTATTTAATAAGTAAAAGGGACCTTTTATAGTCCTAAAAAAAGTAAAATATTTTTATTAACTAAAATTACTACTAAAATTATAAATATATAACGTATTTACTTCTAAGCTATTTTATAAAAATTTTTAAAATCTATTATCTAAATAAAAAGCTCTAAAGCTACCTAGTATTTTTATTAATAGAATTAAAAAGTAAAAAGTAAAAGAAATTCTAACTAGTATACTTTTTAAAAAAATATTAAAATATTATATAAGCTAGATTAGATTTAATTCTAATCCTATATAATATTTTACTTTTAATTTTATTAGAGCACCTTATAAACTAAAAGCGTTTTATAAAAAATATTTTAATAAACTAGGCCTACTAGCAGCTCTAAATACTTAGATAAGATAATAGGAAAATAGATTAGAGTAAAAGTAAAAAATAAATAAAAAAAAAACTCTAAAATGCTAAACTCTACCCTTTACTTATCTAATTTAAAGAATAGTAATATAATAGTTTTATTAGTTAATTATTTTTTTAATACTAATTACTAGAAAGACCCGCACTAAACTACTTAACTTAAATAAATAAATTATTAACTATTTATTTTATCTATAATAGTCCCTAATATAGCCTACCTAAAGCTATATATAAAGCTAGCTAAATTTTAGTTAAATTTATTCTAGTTTTACCTATTTATATTACCTATACTAAAAGGTCTAAATTGTTTATAGTTATATTTAAAATAGGCTATAATTAGTCTATATCTATTTTACTATTAGTTAACTTGAATGCGTATAAGGCTAATAAAAATATATTAAATTTATCTTTAACATACTTAGGGACTTTATAGTAAATTAATATTTAAAACTTCTTTATAAATTACTATTACTTATAGAATTATACTTTTTATTTTATATAGTATAGTAAATACACTTTTTAAAAAAGAGTTTTAAATAATTATAATTTAGAGTCTTTTTTTAACTAAATACCTATATATAGCGCAAATAAATTATATAGTAAATAGTAAAAAAAATACTAATAAAAAAATAGATAGGTATTATAGATAAACTTAAGTTTAAAATTCTATAACAGCTAAATTAGTAAAGGCTTAACCTAAATAATTAAAAATACCTATAATAAAAATAAAAAAAAGTAAGTAAAAGAAAGACTAAAAGCGATTAAAAAAGGTTTTTTATATTTTATAAAAAGCTTTTAAAGCGGCTCTACTACTCCGCCGCTTTTATTTAGTATTATTACTTATATTATTACTATAAATAAAGTAAAAAAATTAGTAATTAATTATATATAAATCTACCTTTATCTTTACTATAATAAGTAAATTACTAATAAACTATAAGTTTTATAATTTTTTAATAAACAACTCGTGACCTCTATTTATTAAAAAGGATTAATATAGCGTAAATAAGGGACTATTTATAAAAAAAAAAAAGGGGGGGGGGGGGAAGTAAAAAAAAGATTTAAAAAAAAAAAAATTAAAAATTATTTACTAAAAATTTAAAATTTAAGATTATATTTAAAAAAAAAAATTATTTTTTTTAATTTTTATTTATTATAAATTTTATTAAAATCCACGCCCTAGCTTCATTAATTAAAATTAATTAAAATTTTTTTTCCTTAAATTATACTACCAAATTTTTTTAATTTTTTTTCACTACTATCTCTTGTTTGTACCTAAACATTTTCCCACGCCCCCAACGGTG